>JAVJIF010020317.1:0-68992 GCA_038442645.1 Agave tequilana | reverse complement strand
GAGCCTCAGGCCAGAGATTTCTTTTCTCCAGTAATATCTGGAAGGATGAGTCGATACCATGCAGTTAGTCTACTTCATCTCGGAGCTTTTGGGTTGGCAAAGATGGGGCGAATCGCAGCTTTAAAATCCTCGTAGAGAATTTTTGCTCTGAAAAACCTCTGAGCAGCTTCCTTGCAGTGCAGCAATAGTCAGCCTCTCTGTCTTGGGCATCTTTAGGGTCTTCAGAAATAGCATCAGCATACTCATCTCTACTGGAAGCGAGAAACCCTGTTTGGCATCCATCTTCATCGAGAACTATATCCATTCTGGGGCCAGCAGAATTATGGGCTGAAGCAGAAAAATAGCATGGTCAGAAAAATGAACAAGTTCATGTTTTGCACAAGACTTTTTTTTTTTTTTTTTGACAAAGATACTCTCTTATGCTCACCAATTGGGACGGCACCAGCAGCCATGTACTCTACAACGCTTATGCCAAAATGCTCGTCAACCATGGAATGGAGGCCTGCAATAGCACCTCCAAGAAGCTGTATCAAGTCCCTGTTAAAGAGTAACCATGACAGAGACTAGGTAAATTTATTTTTAATAAAAGCATAATGAGGTCCAACATGTACTTATAAATATGAGCTAAACAAATACACACGAAGTATCAATTTAGGGCGTGTTATGACATTTTTGTGGTACAACATGTTTTAAAAAAAAAAAAATCCAGAAAAGCTGTTTAAGATTTTCACAATCAGGAATATCATTTAGTGGCTCGATTACAAAATATATGAACTTTAAAAAATAGGTAAATTAGATACTTCTGGGACTTGACTGTGTAACAAAGATGTACCCTTGCATGTGGACGTGTCTGCACTACCCTTACCTCTAAAATTGCAATATTCAAGGACCCTTGGGCTTGTGCCCTTCCTCCTTTTGTCCATCATGGAGCTACTTTAGCTATACCATTATTTTGATAGGCAAAATTGCACTTTAAGAGAGCATATGAAGTAAAAGATGTATAGTTCTAGCTCAGCAGAGAATATATTTTTCTCCCAAGTGTTGTTTTGGCATTTTCATAGTTGGAATATATGATTGATCAATTGGTATTTGATCATTTGCAGCACAATTGGTGCTTCACAGAGAGCTGGGCCAAGTAATCTGCATTACTATCAGACAGAATCGAAGATTCCTTAAAAGCTAAATTTCAACACCTCTTGCCTGCAGTAATTACAATAATTCTACCATGTACAAAGGAGATCCACTGCAGCTCCCAACCGCACATGAATATACTTTGCTCTTACCAGAGAGATTATCGTGCATGATTAAAAAAAAAAGAGTAAAGATGATAAAGCCAATTTTCCGTATGCATTCAGAAAGTCTGAAGAATGAAAACTTTTTTAATCACTCTACATTGTACACACCAGACAGGACATTATAAGGTCTGGTGTGCAAAGAGTATTCCAAAAATATTGATCTAGCATGCAATTACTGACGTTATAAACTAGGTATGGGCATGTTATATAAAAGTAGCAGCTGTATTCTACCTTTGACAAGGAAGTAACAAAGAAATGGAAATGCAATACTGACCTGTACATCACATCCTTGTGAAATTCCACATGTTCATCCATACTCAATTCTGCAGATTTATCTTTCAGCTTTTGCAATCTCTCTAGGTCTTCTTTGTTTCTGCAACTACCAACAAATTGGAGCTTGGGTTTAGGCAAGTCAGAATCAAGTCTCTGGATAGCAAGTGAAAATGCCTGAAGTTGAAGAGTGTGAGCCTGACAGAAGAAATTAACGAGTTAGACAGATATGCTCCATTCAAGATTTCTTCTTCTGAAATAAGCTGTCAAAAGACTACTTAGTTTTATGTAGCTCACCTTTTCTGGGCGAAATTGGGCAACAGATATAATTATAGGAACCTCAGTTGGCCTTTCCAAGGGGAGCTCCTGATTGAACGTGTAAAAGAAATTTGTCAATGAGTTGTGGATTAATGCATCACTGTTGCAGATGACTACATGCAATAAGCATGGTGATTGAAGTACATATTAACATCTTTCACAAGACAACTTCCAGGAAGCCACTTTTGGTCCAAAAAATGGGTGGAGCAGAATTGAAGCTATGGTGGGCACGTGCTCACGCTGTGTAGGGTCACAAATCGCACCCCAAAAGAGTTACCCTTTAGAATGAATAAAAGAGCAGATAGAAACTTGTTTAGCATGTATCCCTAAGATGTTCTCTATCACAATAGAGGTTTATTATCTATGGCGTTCGATATCTCAAACAGACTCAAGATTCTACTATAATTGCCCTTTGGGGTGAACCAAGAGTACCTCCAATATGAACTCAAATATATCAGTTGAATTAAACATTTGAAACGAAAACTTGACTTTAAGTGATTTTGGAATTTTTAGGTGTTGCTAAACAGAAATAGCGATGAATGGTATCAATAGCACTCCCATCACTGAACGATAAGTTTTGCGTGAGACTTTTAGTAACTTTGATAGGAATTTCTCTGATAGAGAATATGAATTTAAGATTTTGACATGGAGAGGATATTTCCAATAGGAGAGGACTTTCTATCAAAAGAACAATTAGGAGTTGCCAATGTGAAGAGGACTTCAACATCAAAAACTGCTATTTTTTTATGTATTTTTTTTTGTAGAAAGAGGGCTTTCCTACCAGAGGGGAGTCTTGAAATTTGGAATTCAGAAAGGTTTAGTTTATAACGTATTAGTCGATTAAATATGAATCAAGTTTCGTGACGTAGTAGTTGATTTTAAATTTGGCTCCACTTTGATGACATCAATGTTTTAAATGTCGGCTGACATTTCAAAATGTCAGTCAAAATGTCGGGTTCGCGATGCTGCCGAAATGGCACAGTATCTGAGTGTCTGTATCGAAATCGGGGTCGTGTCGGCGACATTTCAGCCTCGACACGAAATGTCGGTCAACATTCGTGTTCGAAAGTCGACCGACATAAAGTTTGGATTTGGTTTTTTTCAACCCGACCGGATACCCAAAATATAAAAGAGGAAGGGGAAGAGAGATTAGGGCATCCTGTCATTTAGAGAGAGATCCTCGTCTCCGCCTCGCCCGATCTCTGCCTCGCGGAGCTCCGACGAAGCCTGACGCGGCCGATCTTACCTGTTGACCTCTGTCGAAGCCCATCGCCGCCGATCTTACCTCGCTGATCTTCGCTGAGCCCCATCTTGCCTCACCCAGATCCGACGAAGACCGTCGCTACTGATCTTGCCTCACTGACCTCCGTCGAGCCCCGATCAGCTCCGTCGCGCCATTATGAAGCCTACCAGCTCCGCCTAGCCACGACGTTGCTCCGGCGAGGCCCCAAGAGCTCCGACGACCCCCGACAAGCTCTGACGAATCCACGTTGTCGCTGAGCTTCCTCAAGGTAAGTTCTGCAATAAAAAATTTTTTAGTCATTTTTTTTGAGAGGGGGAGAGAGCAGCGAGATTGACAGAGATTGAGAAACTGAGAGAGAGAGAGGTGAAAGAGATCAGAGAGGGAGAGATGGAGAGAGGTGAGAGAGATCGGAGAGGGAGAGGGGGAGAGGAGAGAGCAGAGGGGGGAGGAGAGGGGAGAGAGAGAGAGAGCAGATAACAGAGGGGGAGAGTGAGGAGGGGAGAGATAGCACAGAGGGGAGGGGGAGAAGAGAGCAGAGCGAAGAGAGGGGGAGAGTGCAGAGAAAGCAGAAAGAGGAGGGAGAGAGAGCGGAGGGGGAGAGAGCAGAGGGGGAGAGAGAGTAGAGAGAAGGGGGAGAGAGATAGAAATTAGAGAGAGGGGAGAGAGAAAGCAGAGAAGAGAAGGGGGAGAGAGAGCAGAGAGGAGAGAGGAGAGCAAAGAGAGTAGGGAGAGAGGGCAGAAAGAAGGGAAGAGAGCGGGGGAGAGAGGGGAGATGGATTTAATTGATTTAATTTAATTGTTTTAATTGTTTTTATTTAATTTAATTGTTGATTTAATTTAATTAATTTAATTTAATTATTTTTAATGATTTAATTGTTGATTCATTATTTATTTAATTGGGTGAAAATGTGGATTGTTTATTTAATTGTTGATTCATGATTTATATATTCATAGCTATAGCTTTAATGTAAGTTGTCGAGGTAAGTAATAAGTATACCAAAATAAGATTTTTTTTTTAAATATATATTGCCTTGATATATCATATATGTGATGTTTTAGAATATTTATGCCACTTAGGACATATATATGATCTATGTGACCTCCAAAATTGACATCGAAATTGGCAAATGTCCCCGAAATTTCTCAGATATTCGCAATCCGACTTTACATTTTTTCTTCCAATATTTAGGCCGACATCCGATATTTAGAACTTTGGGTGACATGGTGGTTGATTGTTGGATTCCAGTTAGTGACATGGGGGTTGAATTTAATTTGGTAGTCTCTAGTTTAGCGACATGAGGTCAATTTTAGCCTGGTAGATTTAATCAATTTTCATATTGAATCTAGTTTAAAATATTTAGATTTCAGTTTAGTGACGTGGGTGCTGATTTTGAGATTTTACATGCCAATTTAGTGATATAGTGGTCAAGTTTGAGTTTAGGCTACCGTCTCGGTTTAATGACATGATGGTCAATATTCGTAGTGGTCAAGATTTGAGTTTTGGTTCAGTTTACTGGCATGGTAGTCATTCTTCTCTTGACCAATTAAGGTACATAGGAGTTGTGTGCTTCTTATCACGATGTTTTTAATAATGAATCCCTTCAAGTGACTGATTGTGTTGTAAAATTAGGAGTCTAATAACTTCATTGGGTTCCATTCTTTTTCTTCTTTTTTTTTTTCTTTTTTTCTTTTGCTAATCAACAGAGAACCATATTATTTATTTGTTGTCCGTGTTGAGGGATTAAAGTTAATTTAGTCCATTTCATTTGTTGTGGCAGTAACTGGCATATGAGAAATCATTCACATGCTAGGTCTCTTTTAGTTGATAATTTTTTAGCTAACTCCGATTCTTAGGCTCTATGTTAATGCGGTTGAATAAAATTTCTCATTACTTGTTGGTCTGCATGGATTTATAAGAGCCACAATTCATGTATGACAATCATACTGCTAATTTGATGTCCATGTAAAGTCATTTGTTTCACAAGCTAATTTAGCTATGATTTTGGTGCAGCTTAGAGGATCTAAAAATGAGCAAGCTTAATCAATGATTTGAGGACCCAATGAAGCTTCTATATAATTTGGCAACCATGATTTCTTGGACAATTTAAATGAAACTTTAACTTGACGGAAGTTGTGGCTGCTAAATTTGTTGCGCCAACCTTGTATAGACTCTGAATATTGTCCATGACTTTTTTTATGTCTCAATTTCAAATTGGTAAAACACATCTCAAAGGGAGATTTCGACATGTCTGGTGATTCATTTGTTGGATTAATGAAACCATACAGTTGTGTCGGTTTGCATGGAGGAAGGAATGGATCACGTAACCGAGATATTAAGCCAAGCACGGCCATGCAAAAATCAAATGTTTAGATTTCAAACTAGACAAAAATTTATCATTATTATTATCCTTTCTTGGTCAAGGTTGATCATGCAAAAATCAAATTTTTGGATTTCAAGCATCCTAAAAGATGAGAAGTTTAGCATATGCCTAAGTGCATAAGGACCATAAGTCAGAGCCGAATCTATTGTTGCCTTCCAGCTACAGATTATAGGTCAGAACCGTTTCATGGCTGATTGCCGATTGTGAAGACCGTAGGAGTCAATTTCATGGTTGCCTAATTGACTCCGGCCACAAGGACCGTAAGTCGGAGCCGTTTTCTTCGTTGTGTGTGGCAGTGAAGACCGTAAGTCGGAGCCGTTTTCCTAGCTGCCGCCATGAAGACTGTAGGCCAGAGCCTTATTATTTTATAATTGATATTATAATATTATTAATAATATGATTCATTTTTATTTGTTTATTTAGTTCTTTTTTATTTTTTATTAAGCTCTAAGTAGGAATCCCATTATCAACCTTTTCCAATGAGATTCAAGGGGGATAATAGTGATTTCTTCCCTAGATGAAAAAGAAATAAATTTTAAAAGTGGCAAAAAGGAAAGATGATCTTTTTATTACCTTACTTTGCACTTGAATTTTTGCTTGAAGAGTTGTGTTAGTGTTGGCATAGCCTCTCTCTCTCTCTCTCTCTCTCTCTCTCTCTCTCTCCTCCTCGCTAGTATAGGTAGTGAGCCAGGGGTTGGGTAGTGGAAAAAATGGGGAAAATTAATATTTAGTGGAGTCAAGGCTAAGTCAAGGCAAATTTTTACATAATTAATTTCATATAATTTAAATTTTTATTAGAAAAGTAGAGCTAATCTTTACTTTTATGAAACGAGTAGTTAATTTAATTTAATTAATTTCATATAATTTACTATTATTTTGATATTTTATTACCGCGACGCATGTATTTAGCATTATCTTCATGTTTAGTGTGCTAAGTGATATGTTTTGGACATGTTATACGTCAATTTTGATGTCTACATTTTTTAATATTGTCATGATTTTTTCAGAATTTTTTGAGCTCTCTATATAGAGTTTCGCGCGTCTCGCTCGAGTCGGGGCCGTGACGCCGTGACCGATGTGGAACAATGCCTACCGAGTCAGCGACCGAGACCGCGACTTTGAACCATGCCCCTAATCAGATAAGTCACATATAACTAATAATTCTAAAGAGACCTTTCCATGCATGTTCGCTTTTTTCCTGTCTTTTTTGCATGGGAGCAACCTTGTGGACCCTCTCAATTGTGTATCCGGTATTATAAGTCTCAAGGCCTATGAACATTGCAAGCCTCATGTAACTTCCAAGTCTTTTTGGTCTTAAAAGCAAAAAAAAATTAGTGCAAACTTTTATTATTTACTCATGCATAGCTCACTCTCTAGCCCACATGCTCCTTGCGTCTAAACCCATGCGAGTTTCTTTTTTTGGCCCAGGATTATGACTTGTCGATAGATTATGTATGCAAGTGCACACATACAAAATTTGAACCACTCTTAGTGTGTAGAACCGAATCAGGATTAGGTCATCTCAGCCTAATCAGCTAGTAAGATTAAGTCTCTTAATAGTTAATATCATACCTGACGGGTCAATTTGGACCGAAAACTTCTCCTAGCCTTATTAGATAGTTAGGTTAGACTATGATATGTCTGTCTTATTTAATCGAGTCTGACCTCTCATTTTCAGTGTAACCCCCACTCAAACTTGGTTCAGTCTCACAGTGTCTATTTGTTCACCATCTACCATTGGCCAGTCTTCAACACCATGAGATCAGGGAATCCCTATTATCACTCTGGTAGAATCAAAGAACAATTCAATTTTTCCCTTGCCCCACCAAAGCATTACAATGCACACATCGTCAAAGAGAGAAACTCATTGGCTTCTACGGCGTACCCACAATACGTTTGAATGGACTACAAGCATGTTAAATGTGAATCCCACAATTAGTAAAATGTTGTTCGCACCCACGGCCTTGAAACTGTCATGTCCTAAAGTTACGAACCATTTGCTATCTATAACGAATTACGTAAGTTCATATGGATAACTTGCTAGTAGCCTTGTCAATCATCTGCAACAAAGTGTGCCCACCCATGCGGTAATGTATGGGACTAGGATAAAAAGGCATTCCTTTAATTTACTAGTTTACTTGCATCTGCAATAATTCTCATACCGAGTAGAATCTGATTCAAAAAATAATTAGTTAATTTAACTGTACAAGCATTAAAAACATATGTAACATATGTAAGAGTGATAGAACCAATCCTACAACTAAAAGAACGAGAAAGGAAGGAACAAGACTTTCAAAAAAAGATAGAAAACATGGTGCGTGAGATGTCATTCTTTCTTTCTGCCCTCATGCCTTTATGTTAACTCTTTAGAGTTTAAAGTATAGAGCTCCTACCTTGCCGGTTGTCTAGATGGTTGTATAATGGGGTTGTTTGGTTAGGAGTGGAAGTGAGAAAGTAGTAATAGTTTCTTTTAGAACTTGAGAATTGGTTAGTAAGTTTTCCGGTGTTTGGATGTAGTTGGGAAGTGTGGTTTGAAAAATGTTATGTCTTTTCCGGTATTTGGATGGTAATGTGGAAGTGAAAAAGTTGACCATAAAGTTGACAACAAAATAATATTAAAATAAAAATTAATTAAGAAAAATAAAAAATGGACTGTAATTAGAATGCAAGTGAGATTTACATGATCACAAAATTAATTGTTTTGAACTACAACTCATTACAATGAGATTTACATGACCACAAAATCAACTGTAGCACTCTAAAAGTGAGGAAATGATTGTGTAAAAGAGAAAAAGAAAAAAGGTTTTCTCATTCTCCTTTTCCGGTGTTTGGATAGATAGGGAAGTGAGAAATGACATTTTCCCATTTTCTTACTTCCGCTCACTTCTTTGAATCCAAACAGCCCCAATGCAACAGCTAATATGGACAATCCCGTCTAGTCTTTGGAGTTAGATTGAGTGGCCCAACTCACTCTGGACAAGAAAAAGTATAATGGAATTAATAGGTCCGGACCTAGACAAAAACAGGCAAAGCTTAGGGCAAGCCAAACTCTTGCATGTCATGGCACGGTTCAAAGACTCGGCCGAGTAGGAGACAAGTCGACCGAGTCACATCCGTCTCAGCCCGCTCCGAGACGAATCCGAGTCACGAGTCGGTTGACTCAACTCAGAGAAGACCGATTCGACCGAGAATCGGAGTTGACTCGGTCGACTCAACCGATCCACGGCCGAATCGGTCGTGACTCGGCCAAGTCGACCGAGTCAACTCCGATTCTTGGCCGAGTCGGCTCGAAACGTATATTCACCCATGACGAACGGGTGTAAAGAAAAAAAATCTCTCGCTCAGATCTGGAGATCGTCGCCGCTCAGATCTGGACTCCGCAGCCGCCCGGTCGCCACCGGCCACTCCTCCCGAGCCCCAGGTGATGTTCCTCCCCCTGTCTCTTTCCTTCTCCCTCCGTTTCTCTCTCCCCCTCCCTCTCTCACCTGCTCTCTCTATCTCTCCCCCTCTCCATCTCCCGTCTCTTTGTTTCTCTCTCCCCCCTCCCTCTGTTTCTCTCTCCCCCTCCCTCTCTCACCCGCTCTTTCTCTCCCTTTCCATCTCCCGTCTCTTTGTCTCTTTTCGCTCCCCCTACCTCCCTCTCCTTGTTTCCGATCTCTTCCCCCTCAGAGGTATAAGAGAAGCAGATGATGATTTTGGTGGTGAAGATGTGAGGGTTTTATCCGGCTCTAGTAGTGATAATTGTAAAGATGGTGATGATAATGATGACAGTGATGGCGGCGGTGGTGATGACGACAATAATGAGGGCAACAATAGTACTGATGGAGGAACTTATAGTCTTGAAGGTCATATGCAAATGTTGAGTTTGAAATCAGGCTAACATTATGGTGTGACATATGTCCGACTACAGACCACAGCTTGAGAGATCTACGAGCACTAGTATCAATTTATCTACTTACCGCAGAGATGATTATGATGATGATTTAATGCCTCATCGCAATTCAATGTGAAAATAACTACATTAGCATGTATTTATGATGTAGTTTGTATAATTTACTATATTGTACATGCATTTTGATATACTTCTACCGACGACGCGTGTATTTATGCTTTCACTTTTATATTTAGTGTGCTAGGTGATATGTTTTGGACACGTGATATATGAATGTGGTTGTCCACATTTTTTTTAAGATTTATCGTGATTTTTTCAGAATTTTTTGAGCTTTCCATGTGGCGTTTTGCGCGTATCACCCGAGACCGATCCGAGTTGCCGAGACTGATCCGTCTCAGCGCACGCCGAGCCAGCGGCCGAGACTGCGACTGTGAACCATGTGTCATGGTCCTACGGTGATGGGGTTCATGCTTCCACACTTCTTGACGTCCAATAAAAGGTGCCTAGATGATGACAATGTTCTAATAAATGGATATCATGGCCATGGCAAGTGGATATAATTGCATGTAGATCAGCAGCTCAACGACTTGATAAATGTTACAGTTTGCTTCTAAATGAACTAGAAGCGTGACAACTACAATTATGCACGTTAACTGGAAGGGTGTTTCCAAAATTTGGACTTAGGGTGCAGTTGATTGTTGATTGTATAGGATTATCTCCAAAGGTCAATCTAGGCCAAATCCAGACATAACTAGAGAAAGGTTAAACACATGCTTTCGAGACAAAATTCCACCGAATCCATCTGTTTTCTTTTGTACTTTTCATAATAGTTGTTAAACTTACTATTAATCACATCGATGGGCTACCTGGGTTTCTTTGGCAATTTTTTGAGTTGTTTGCTCCAAGATTTAAAAAGTCAGTTTCGGTCTCAGTCCCTTCTAAGAGTAGTGGTTTCATATAGTTTGGTTGTTTCCTTCAGTTTCAATTCAGCTTCAGTTTTGCTTATATTATATTTTTTTTTGGAAAGGTAAGCAACTCACACACACTACACTAATACCCAAGCTCAACTCCCCGTTCGACAACAGTGGTAATCAAACTTGGAACCACCCCGAAGGAGGGACGAGCGTTACCGGTGGGCTAACCTGCTTTCACAAGTTGTCGAACGTGTGTGTGTGTATGTACGAATGTGTGCGTGACTAAGAGTTGTAGGAACTTTTCGGTGGGACATTTTATGAATAATCCGTTCCATTCATATTGATTTACACACTTTAAATAATTTATAAATGAAAAATTAAGTGATTTGGAGATTTTGTTTTTACACATGCATCAAATGAAATAAAATTTTACAGTTGAAATAAATTTTATTTTGAAACTTGCTCCATGGATAAGAAGTCTCCAAATGACTTGAATTTTTTATTCATAAACTATTTAAAGTGTGTAGATCAACATAAACTGAGCGAATCATCGATAGGATGTCTCACTGCAAAGTTTATATAACTCTTAGTTTAAGAACCGACTCTAAAGGATCATTTCCATATATATATATATATATATATATATATAGAGATAGACTTGTATCCTTTCAAAAGGATTTGATCCCGGATCCTTCCCACTCAAATTCAACCCTCCAACATTCGAATACAAGATCCACTCCGTTGAAGTGATCTATACTATTTCAAGTATCTATAAACCAAAAATCAAGTGTTTTAAATACTTTTTGCCCATCCATCAAGCGACGCAAAATGGACGGCCGAAAGTAGTGAGCTGGTTAGATCTATGTCTTTAGACATACAAATTCTCGATCCGGCCATTTCATTATGATCTAAACATTTAAAAACCCCTATAAACTAATTTTTGTTCGATTTCAAATGTTCTACACCGTTAAACTAACCAACTCACTATTTAGGCCGTCCGTTTTTCCCCTACTTGATGGATGGGCAAAAAGTATTTAAAACACTTGATTTTTGGTTTATAGATACTTGAAATAGTATAGATCAACTTCAACGGAGTGGATCTTGTATTCGAATGTTGGAGGGTTGAATTTGAGTGGGAAGGATCCGGGATCAAATCCTTTTGAAAGGATACAAGTCTATCTCTATATATATATATATATAGAGATAGACTTGTATCCTTTCAAAAGGATTTGATCCCGGATCCTTCCCACTCAAATTCAACCCTCCAACATTCGAATACAAGATCCACTCCGTTGAAGTTGATCTATACTATTTCAAGTATCTATAAAACCAAAAATCAAGTGTTTTAAATACTTTTTGCCCATCCATCAAGTAGGGGAAAAACGGACGGCCTAAATAGTGAGTTGGTTAGTTTAACGGTGTAGAACATTTGAAATCGAACAAAAATTAGTTTATAGGGGTTTTTAAATGTTTAGATCATAATGAAATGGCCGGATCGAGAATTTGTATGTCTAAAGACATAGATCTAACCAGCTCACTACTTTCGGCCGTCCATTTTGCGTCGCTTGATGGATGGGCAAAAAGTATTTAAAACACTTGATTTTTGGTTTATAGATACTTGAAATAGTATAGATCAACTTCAACGGAGTGGATCTTGTATTCGAATGTTGGAGGGTTGAATTTGAGTGGGAAGGATCCGGGATCAAATCCTTTTAAAAGGATACAAGTCTATCTCTCTCTCTATATAAATATATATATATATATATATATATATATATAGAGAGAGAGAGAGAGAGAGAGAGAGACTTGTGTAGTTCTGGAAGGATCGAGCCTGAATCCTTTCCACTCAAATACCAACATCCGACATAAATACAAGATCTACTCCGTTGAAGTTGATCTATATTATTTAAAATAACTAAAAATCAAAAATTAAGTGTTTTGAATACTTTTTGCCCATCCATCAAGAGGCACAAAATGGACAACCGAAAGTAGTAAGTTGGTTAGATTTATATCTTTAGACATACAAATTATTGATCCGGTCATTTGATCATGATCTAAACATTTAAAAACCCTACAAACTAATTTTATTAGGTTTCAAATATTCTACATCGTTAAACTCACCAACTCACTATTTAGGCCGTCCATTTTTTCCCTACTTGATGCATGGGCAAAAAAGAATTTAAAATACTTGATTTTTAGTTTATAGATACTTAAAATAATATAGATCAACTTCAACGAAATGGATCTTGTATTCGGATGATGCATGGTTGTATTTGAGTGGGAAGGATTCGGCCTCGAAACCTTCCAGAACTACACAAGTCTATCTCTCTCCCCCTATGTGTGTGTTATTTTCCAGAACTACACAAGTCTATCGTAGTTCTGGAAAATAACACACACACATAGGGGGAGAGTGTGTATATATATTATATATATAGAGAGAGAGAGAGACTTGTATCCTTTCAAAAGGATTTGATCCCGAATCCTTCCCACTCAAATTCAACCCTCCAACATTTGAATACAAGATCCACTCCGTTGAAGTTGATCTATACTATTTCAAGTATCTATAAACCAAAAATCAAGTGTTTTAAATACTTTTTGCCCATCCATCAAGTAAGGGAAAAACGGACGGCCTAAATAGTGAGTTGGTTAGTTTAACGGTGTAGAACATTTGAAATCTAACAAAAATTAGTTTATAGGGGTTTTTAAATGTTTAGATCATAATGAAATGGCCGGATCGAGAATTTGTATGTCTAAAGACATAGATCTAACCAACTCACTACTTTCGGCCGTCCATTTTGCGTCGCTTGATGGATGGGCAAAAAATATTTAAAACACTTGATTTTTGGTTTATAGATACTTGAAATAGTATAGATCAACTTCAACGGAGTGGATCTTGTATTCGAATGTTGGAGGGTTGAATTTGAGTGGGAAGGATCGGGATCAAATCCTTTTGAAAGGATACAAGTCTATCTCTCTCTCTCTCTCTCTCTATCTATATATATATATATATATATATATATATATATATATATATATATATGAGAGAGTGAGAGAGATAGACTTGTGTGTATATATATAGAGAGAGAGATAGACTTGTGTGTATATATATAGAGAGAGAGTAGACTTGTGTGTGTATATAGAGATATAGATTTGTGTAGTTCTGGAAGGTTTCAAGGCTAAATCCTTTCCACTCAAACACCAACATCAATATTCGAATACAAGATCCACTCCGTTGAAGCTAATCTATATTATTTCAAGTATCTATAAACTAAAAATTAAGTATTTTAAATACTTTTTGCTAATGCGTCAAGTAGTGAAAAAACGGACGACCTAAATAGTGAGTTGGTTAGTTTAACAGTGTAGAATATTTGAAACCTAACATAAATTAGTTTGTAAGGGTTTTTTAATGTTTAGATCATGATCAAATGGTCGGATCGAAAATTTGTATGTTTAAAGACAGATCTAACCAACTCACTACTTTTGGCCGTCCATTTTACGCCGCTTGATAGATAGGCAAAAAGTATTCAAAATACTTGATTTTTAATTTATAGATACTTGAAATAATATAGATCAACTTCAACAGAGTGGATCTTGTATTCGAATGTCAAAGGTTGAATTTGAGTGGAAAGGATTTGGGCTCAAATTCTTCCGGAATGACACAAGTGTGTATATATATACACACACACAACAAACAACAACTAAGCCATTTGTCCCAAGTACTTGGGGTAGGCTACATGAACCAAAAGAGAATTACGCCGGATCAGGCACATGGATCAGCTTTCTCCACTCATTCCTATCGAGCAATATGCATTCACTAAGACCTTTAGCCTCTATACCTTGTCATATTACCTCCATCCATGTTTTCTTCGGTCTCCCCTATGCTCTTTTAACTTACCCTAAATTGATACGCTCTACTTGCCGGACTGGCGCATCTGTAGGTCTACGTCACACATGATCAAACCATCGTAGGCGATTTTCTCTCTTCTTCTCTTCTATAAAGGCTACACCTATCTTAGTGTGAATATCCTCATTTCTCATCTTATCTCTCCGCGTGTTACCACACATCCAACGAAGCATGCGCATCTCTGCTACACTCATCTTATGGGCATGATGTCTCTTTATAACCCAACATTCTGTGTCATATAACAAAGCTAGCTTAATAGCAGTCCGATAGAACTTTCTCTTCAACCATAATGGAATGTTACGATCACATAAAAACTCCAGTTGCGCTCCTCCATTTCAACCAGCCAGCTTGGATCCTATGATTGACATCACTATCAATCTCCTCATCCTTTTGGATAATAGAATCCAAGTACTTAAAATGACTGCTACTCAGTATTTCTTGTCCATCTAATCTCACAATATTATAATCTCGGATTGCCTGTTTACTGAATTTACACTCCATATACTCTGTTTTGGCCCTACTTAATCTAAAACATCGAGATTTTAGAGTTTGCCTCTATAATTTCAATTGGCATTTACCCCAGCTCTCGTCTCTTCGACTAGAACAATATCATCAGCAAATAGCATACACCACGGTATCTCATCCTGAATAGCTCCAGTAAGCTCATCCATCAATATACATATATATATATTGATGTTTCAGTTTGGTTGATATATTTATCAATTTTGATAGTGATTTGAAGGCATCTTCTATTCATGTCAATACCCTTTCTTATGTGTTCAAAATAAAACCCAATTTGCAATGCATATTTTTGTCTTTTGATATTTTAAGTAGTTTCTAAAACATTTTAATGATTCAGAGTTTTTCATAAAAATAAGTAATACTTAGAAAGGCCAAGGGGATAAATAATTTTTTTAATAAAGAAGGGATATAGTTTAACAGGGTATTGGTTTGAATACCCATCTAACTTCATGTGAAATGGTTAGCTAAATGGATGAGTTCAGGTTTTAATGCTATGACAATGCACTAAAAAACTGACCAGTCATAACCTTATCCATTTCTCATTCTCTCAATCAAAGGACACAATGTCAAAGCACAGAAGTGCAAAAAGCAACTCCTCCTCTCATATATATATATATATATATATATATATATATATATATATATAGAGAGAGAGAGAGAGGAATTTGTACCTCAGTTGCCAACTGAGAGAGACTCTCGCAGCTGGCGCAACGTGGCTGAATTTCAACCACAATTTTGGGTGTTGGCACCATAGTCACTGTTTTTTATGAGTATTGTGATTAAGTCGCAATATTTTTATGAGAACTGTTGTCATGATTGCAGTCTATTCTAAGGACTGTAATCAAGTTCGCAGTCTTTTTCTGAGGACTGCTACCATGGTCGCAGTCCTAATTACAATGAAAATATATGATTTTTTAGGACTGCTACCATGTCATAGTGGACTGCGACCATGTTGCAGTAAGTTGTGACCATGTTGCAGTGACAGCTGAGAGAGTCTCACTCAGCTGGTGGCTGAGATACATTTTCTCATACATATATATATATATATATATATATGTGTGTATATATATGTATATATATATATATACATATATATACACACACACATATATAAGAGTTTGCTCAGATCTAACCTTGCTTCTTTTTTTCTAAAAAATTTCTTGAGGGGTTTTGGATCAATCGTCGCTAATTTGCTGCATTTGTAGCCAATTTTGACCCCCTCGAGGGGCAGACCCATATATACCCAAGTGTGGGTGGATGCTCACACTGGATTTTGTAAAATACTTAAAAGAGTATGTGAAATTTTAACATTTTTACATAAGATATCTTTTTTTAAATAAATTTTACTCACAAAATATACAAACTTGGGTCCTAGCTCAAGTGGGTATCTTCTAATAATAAGTCATTGGAGGTCACAAGTTCAAGTCTTGATGTGCTCTCCATTTAATTCTTATTTTTTTATTTTCTTTCCATTTTTGGGGCACTGTAATTCATAACAAACTATAATGTTGTAACTTGCCGAAATTCCAGCTTTATTATATTTACGCCCATATTGAAAAAAAAATCTTATGACTGCCACTGCCCCCTCCTCCCTTCTACTTTAAAGGTTAATCGACCGAAACCAATGTACGGTCCGAGTTTCGTACCCATCTTTGAAGCCAGTATGAAACGACCGAAATGATTTTGGATTCTGCTAAAACCTCTAACCTTGGTTTGCTCGGTTTCGAAACGAAACTGAGTTTTTAAATATCCTTCGAAACCGGTAAGAAACTTAAGAATTCTACTAATTTCGAACAAAACCTCTAACATTGGATGCAATCTTAGTCTTTTGTTGATGCTTTTTGGTGGGACTCCAATTTTCCAAGGCAATGGAAAGCTCCAAAAACCACTTCAAACTAGGAAACGCCAATGATGGCTTTTTTCAGTGAAGTGTGCAAGAGCTAGGTAGCTAATTGTGTAGATCCACATGCAGGTTCCACTTGGCATGAAGACTCATAATGGTCTACTTGAACAGGCCAACTCTATGGTGCAAGCCCAGGAGAGAAGGCATGAAAATTAGTAAAGCCCCTCCAAAGTCTAAAGCAAGCCTCTTAAGTGCCTAACTACACATACAATATAATCATAGTTTCATCTTTGAAATCCAATTTTCACTGTTTAAAGTGGACTATTGTATATTTCTAGACACCATATATTTACAATTTTGATTGTCCAATCCTCCATTAACCTCTTGATCCCCATTCCTACTCCAATCCCGCAGTAGTTTACTATTGGCTATCTAAAATTTTAGTGTCGCATAAAAATTGCAGTTGTGGAAGTCACTATCCACGAACATTTTAATAAATAGAACTCATTTATACTTCATAGGCATTGTAGCTATATTATTGCATACACTCGACAAACCTGGCTGTCGCAAAGTAGTTTATTAGTGCCTTACTAAAAACTGGAAGTCACTCTGTAATTGATTCCTGTATGAACTGATGCAAACTTCTGTAAGAATTGCTTCTAACTTATTGTGGTCAAAGAATTTATAAGGCGTGTATTCTATGTGCAAACTTCTATAAAAGATGCAAACTAGATAATTGTGGACAGTGTAAAAATATGTTCATGTAAATAGGAGAATGACTCAATACATGATGACTATTAGAATTTTATAGGGAAAATTTTGAGAGAGTTTTTGAGTCCTCTCTATATTCTTATTTATAAGCAAATACAATTACAACTTATAATATGAGTAGAATTATTAACTCCTAATTAGATAACTATAGGACACCTAATACGGTAAAGCAACATGACTCCTAATTAGGTAATTAATCTAATTAAAGAGTTTAAGACGCCCACTCAAGTTAGAGCATAGATATCAAGTATGCCCAGCTAATTACAATGACTAGATAAAGACTTCATAAACAAAGCTTTTCTATATAAAATACAAAAACTGAGAAATAAATAAATACTGAATTGCTAATTTGATGCCACACTGCTAAATTATTGATGTCGATGTTGAAGTTGCTGGTCAAAACAGTTATGCACGAAGATTGCATGTAAAATCTCCTTGTATATAGTTAGGATATTAGAGCTTCCCAAACTCAGTACACTAAGAGATTTTGGAAGATCCTCCAACTCAGTAAAAATGAGCGATTTTTAGAGATCCTCAATTTTAGTAGAAGTGGAGGTTTTGCGAGATCCTCAAATTTAGTAGGACACGTTTGACAGATTCTCAAACTAAGTAGAAGATGAGAAATTCTTAAAGTTGTAACACCAATGAAGAAACTTGAAGCAACACTAACAGATGAAGGATAAAATGACCTTACAGAAGAGAGGTAGCAAGATAAAAAAGATAGCCAGCCGACAGAAGTTACTGAGAAAGTTAGTAATCCATGTTGTAAACATTCAAATAAAATAGTAGTAGAGAACCAGATCAGTACATCAAATGCACAGCAAAATATAGCAATCACGGTAGAACCTTAGAGAGCACAATAGGACTTGCAAGACCTGTCGAAGGCAAACAAGGAGGACAGCAGGATTGCATGGAGAGAAAAGAGGTAGCATAGGTTGAAGAATATGGCAACAATAACTGGTGGCATAAAGCAGTAGAAGACGTGACAATTGATGACGACTGGATTTTGAATCACGAAGACGCCAAGGTTTTAAAACTTGAAGTTCAACTAGTTTTTTTTTTTTGGATGAATAGTAGCTGCGTGAAGAGTACCCAATGAAATTGTTCATGATGAAGAGTATCGTAGCGATTACTGTTGATGATGAACATAACTTTCTTTTATAAGAAAGGTAAGAAAAGCTAGGGTTAGGATTTTATTGCTGATACCATATCAGAATTTTAGAGGAAAAGATTTGAGAGTGTTTTTGAATTCTCTTTATATTTTTATTTATATGCAAATACAATTACAACTCATAATAGTAAGATTTCTAATACATAAAAAAAATATGACTCCTAATTAGGTAACTATAGGACTCCTCGTACATAAAGCAATATGACTTTAATTAGATAACTAATCTAATCAAAGAGTTTAATAGTAACAATTATAAATCATTATAGACTGTAATAATATGATAGAGCAAAATGCGTTACAAAAAAAAAAACCTAAATGATAAGATTTATTGCTATGATAGTTCTATTAGGAAAAGCATCATGCATCGACATTCCAAGAAATTTTTACTCACAACCCAAGAAATAACACAGCCATACCTGAAGAGCTGATGTATCACATGGAGGGTAGACTCTCCTAGTACGTTCGGGAATCTTCCATAAATTCTCAATATGGGCTTTTGTCCATGAAGAATTCACCATTGCAAGATGTGCACAAGATCCCACCAAACCGTACAACCAACTAAATAATGTGTAATAAATGACTTTGCATCGGGATAGCCAAATGCTGCCTCAATAAAGCAGTTGTAATAAGTCCAGTATCATCTGCAGAATTAGAAAGCATTTTGTCCACAATGCAAATAAATTTATTCAAGAACGAGACATCTAGGAAACAAACATAAACGTGAATCCTAACCAAATACGTCTTTCCATTCTACTCTCCTCAAGAATACTATAGAACTTTGTTATATTCTAGTGACGAGATATAAAAGAAAATTGGAATTTATAAGCGAATAAGAAAAGCAACACTCAGTTTATATTTAAGTAACCATCTTTTCTTTATTTTTCATTGATTAGAATGACGAGGAAAGAGAAGGGAGAGGGGAGGGGGCAACTCAAGTAACACCGGATACAGATACAAACAGAAGAACCAGAAGAAAAGGCACAATATAAAAGAAGTATCATGCGTTCTGTAGACATTCACAGGACTATCATATTACACGGGATGACAAGGAATCCCAATAAGCTAGACATGAGGTCATGGGTATATATAAGTGTTTCCCATAATATATGTATATCTAGAAATGTGTCTGTCTAATGTGTATTTCCATTGTCATCGATATATGAAAAACTTTAATACATAAAACTAAAATGATTTATCAAAAAAATATTTTTTGCCAAAGGGTATGGCATGCTTCATCTCCTATACGTATTTTTAGAGTGAAAATAGGTGCACTTATTCATTACTGTCAGATAAAGATGGACACATGTGACGCGTTCAATACTTTGGACACTCCAAACTTTTATCTAACAAATGCCCTAGATAGAGAATTATCCGCATGATCATGCTCTCGCTCAAGCTGCCATGAAGAATCCACACTCATGCATTATGATGCATACACCATCTTAATATCTAGTGACTAAAATCAATCTCTCTCTTGCTCCTGAACATTGTATTGGCACCATCCAACTAATTATTTTGTAGGTTAGACAAATGATCTAGACTTGTGGACGGTGAAAGAATAATTGTAATTGACAAACTTCTTTATCTTCTATTGTCTAGGTTGAGGCAAAGTATAACCTAATGTCTCTACAGATAATTTTCATGTAATTTTGGAGTAAAGGGAAAGGAAGTTCCGTATAGATCATACTGCAAGTATTAAGGTCTGCAAGTGTTTCTAATATATGCAAACTAGTCGCAGAAATTCTAACAGAAATTTGAGTTGTGTAAACGAATATTCAAAATATCAAAATCTAATTCATATCTCCATCAATTTCAGCAAATATGAATAGTAGTAATTAGTATCTACTCCTAAAATATTTAATCTGTTTGACAACCTCTCATAAACAGAGGGATACAGATATTATGGTATCACCTCTATTTAATATCAACTCCACTCTTGCAAGTGTTTCTAATATATGCAAACTAGTCGCAGAAATTCTAACAGAAATTTGAGTTGTGTAAACGAATATTCAAAATATCAAAATCTAATTCATATCTCCATCAATTTCAGCGAATATGAATAGTAGTAATTAGTATCTACTCCTATAATATTTAATCTGTTTGACAACCTCTCATAAACAGAGGGATACAGATATTATGGTATCACCTCTATTTAATATCAACTCCACTCATAATTAATGTTCATCGTTCATATAATATCTTACTATTATATATGTGTATCAAATTAGTATATGATTAATACATAAGTTCTTCTTTATTACAAATTAATAACTACACTTTTTTAATTTGGTATTGTAAGTATCAATTTTGATGAGTTTATAAATAACTTCTTCCTATTTTTAACATGTCTTTTGTATTATATGTGTATTATTCCAATTCAGAGATAATATACGGATATTATCCCAATCCAGAGGTAATATCGGACGAATTCAGATTCAGATACTATTTTCATATTGATATACCCATCGAATTTCAGAGTGCATTCAATAGTGAATATCATTTTTAGATTCAAATTCAGATATCAGAGATAATTTCTGGTCCATAAGTGCTATGTTTACACCCCCTAACTTTAACTCTTAAGTTTATACTTATTTTCTTGAGTAAACAACACAGAAACAAACCGAAGGTTATATCAAAGGCTTCCAAGGGTGGGTAGGGACAACTGCCCTCCTAAGATTCCAAACTATCTCATTCACATATAAGATCGCCCATCTCTTCTTTTTCCTGTGTCACATGTTTTCTTGTGTTGGTGCAAATTTCTAATGGAGGCCTATATCACAATTAAGAAGATTCTGAACATACATGGATTTAACAGTCCATTCACATCAAAAAAACAAAAGACATCCTCCTTGTCTCTTTTCATTTGCAAAAGATAACTATATGATTTCTTTAACTTTTAAGACATGCTACTTAGGTAAACGCATTTGAAGGTTCTGTTATATTATCTATAGAAAATAGAGTAAAAAAGAAAATGCTGTGTCCAAACTCTTTGTCTCCCATTTTCACCAAGACTCTGCGCTGAAGAATTAGTTCAAACTGTCTGGTGAAGATGATCAGTTGAAGAAGGGGGGAAGGAGTCATTATGCATTTCAAATGTTGTAAATTCTTTCATATTATTTGTATAATTTACTCACAGCACTATCAAAATTCTTTTTCTGTGTATTTAACTCTTCAGTTGTATTATCTATATTTAACTTTTTTCTGCATATTTAATTGACAAATGAAGTATAGAGAAAAAAAATTAATACAGATGTTTATAGTTAAATGCATAAAATTGCTTTGGACTTTAATATTTTAATGTTTAAAACTATTTGGTATCAAGAACATAAAGTAGTGAGTAAAAAAATGTCTCAAGTTCAAAATTGAAAAAATAAAATGCTCCCCAAAATATTTTCTAAATTCATATGATACTTTATTTTGTTATTTTATCATGTATATTGGCTGCCCCTCTCAAATCCAAATCTAGGTTTCACCCCTCTATCAAAGGCAATTATTGTCTATTATAGGATACCTCACAACACAATGCAACTCACTGAACTATTTGATTCCAGAACAACAATGTATCCATATCAGTAAATAAAAAGCCTATTAGATCATTGCAGATATACCCATGTATGAAATTATTAAATAGAAGGATTATCTAAACATGATAAAAAATAAAATTGGATTGAACTATATAGATGCTCACATAATATGCATCAAAACTATAAAGGGACAAACAAAAGAAGTTAGCTTTTTTAAAACTTGGATTTGTTGGAAGAAACGTGCATAGACATAGGATGCTTCTTTCACAGATACCTATGAAATGTTTGTCCTATAGTTAAGTTCAAAAAACTTTATGCTCATGTTTCATGGTGGTTTTATTCTAAAGGCAGATTTAGCAATATAATTTGTGGAACGTGAGGCATAAATGTCTGCAAGAAGAAATATACTAACTCAATGAATTCCAGCAGTATAATCTAAACAGTAAATAATAATTAAATCAGAGTAAAAAAAAGTACCTTTTAGCAATCAAGGTGTCATTATTGTACATTGAACTACGTTGGCGGACGCGAGATACCATATCAGAGCTTATTGTTGGATAGTGTGTGTAGCAAATAACTCTGCATCCAAATATCCTAGCAAGTGGGTACGTAAAAGCATAGCCACTGGTGTCAAAATAGAACTGAGGCGTAAACTTGAGTAGAGCCTCCCACGAAAGGTAAACCGAACCCAAACTTTGTCCAATCATAGTAAAATGTGGATAGGTCTTCTCCTCAATCCACTTTCTTTTAGACAGATGAACAACCTACGAGTTAGAGGAGCCATAATTAGCAACGACAGTTGTAATAAGCCAGATTACCACAAAACTCGTACACTTAAAGGTTAACCAAGACCTTAACCCTTGAGAATCGGAGAGGTGCATTATTACAGTAGAAAGCAACTAGTTGGCATTAAATGCTCCAATTTCGATTATTAAAGTAGAAAGCATAAATAGCATGAAAACATGTACTTAGTCCCCAAGTTACAATATATAGGAACCCAAAAAAAAATCTAAAATTATAATATAAAATTATAAAATTAGGATACCAACCCTATAATTTCTGCTTGTTACTAAACTCAATGAACTAAAATAGCACAAAAATTCTAATAATTCAATTGATTCGCAATTACATATAAGAACCACAAGAACATGTAAAAGATTTGATTTTTAAGCGCATAAAGGGGAAATTAAAAATAAAAAAATGAAGCGTGAATTACCATGGGGGGGCGGAGGAGCTTGACACCGAAACGATCGAGGGCACGAGAAGACAAGCTCTCCGGAGACGCATCGTCCCCGGTGTAGACGGCGACGTCGAGATCGGGGTTCTCGTCCTGGACAGCCCTGACGGCGCACCACAGGACCCTCTCTCCTCCGCCGCCATCGTTGGTGTAGGGATGGAAGAATCCGACGGCCTTCCTCCTTTTGCTCCTCGATATGATCACCGCCGTCAAAAGGGAACCGAGGATTAGGGCGAGGGATGTCGCAGTTAAGAAGAAGAGGAAGATCGCCATTCACGAGATAAAAAAAGGGTGAGGTTTTGGGGAACAAGAGAGTGAAATAGAAGAGAACTCCAATCGTCGGACTGGGCCGGGTTATTATATCTCGACTGGAAACTCGTCAAATGAAGTTTTGCTCACGACATTCCTTTTAAACCCTTTTTTGACTTTTAAGTAGAACTAATATACCGCCGTAGCCGCTGAGAAACCGACCGGTGATGGCAAAGTGAGAGTCTGAAGAGAAGGGGGCGGTGCGGGAGGAAGAGGAGGGGACGGTGCGGGAGGTGCAGGAGAAAGAAGAAGGGGGAGGGCTCGCGCGGAGAGAAGAGAATCAGACAGAGTGAGAGGGGTGAAAGGGGAGAGGGAAGCAGAGAGGGGAGCTGGCGGGCGGTGGAGCAGAGAAAAGGAGGGAGAGGAGGAGAGCGAGAGAGAGAGGGCAGACGGATAGACGGACACAAGTTCTGAAGAAATCACGGGAGAAAACCTTCTTCGCTTTACTCAGTCGATTTTGATAATATGCTTACCCTAAAAATAACTAGTATATCACCGTTGTCGGTGAGAAACCAACCGATCAGTCAGGAGGATGATGGGGAGAGAAAGAAGAAGGAAGGAGGGTGAGTTGAGAGAGGAAGGAGGATAGGGGTCGACACTGCACTCTCTCCTAGATGAAGACGGACTGACGGACAGACGGACAAATTTTCTATTTGAGTCACGGGAGAGAACCTCTCTTCGATCGGTTTTGATTAAAAGAAGGGCAATATTTTAAGAAAAATACATTTTTAAAAATATTTTGAAAAATCAACCTACATCAAAAATATTTTCAAAAACCAACCACTGACACGCCATGGCAGCGGCGGGGCGTTTCGCCCCGCCATCATGGTGCTCACTTTGGCGGGAGGTCGATTTTTCTTCGTCTAATTTTTTTTTTTTTTGCTTTTCCTTTGTCCGGGTAGGCAACCTCAGATAAAGAGATTATTACTTTTTAGACTATTTTTCTTTGTTTGGGATTGCCATCGAACCCTGAAACGATCTTCAGACAGGAAAGTACTCGAATCCACGCGCACAACACTCGAATCCACGAGCAATTTACTCGAATCTATTAGTAAAAACAGGCAACTCGAATCCACTAGCAATAAAGGAAAAACTCAAAGATTATCAATCAAAAAGCTAACACCAAAACAAAATATACAATAGCCTTTTATACGCTTACAAGAAAATTATAATCTATTCTTATAAGAAACAAAAAGAATTAAAAAAGTCCTAATACATTTAAGAAAACTAATTCTACCCCTAAGAGAATAAAATAAAAATAAACTAAAAGAATTTTTTAGATTTCTTAATTAAAGAAGTCTTCAGAAATCCTTGTCCCTTCAGGAATCTAACTGAAAGTCAATCTGAAAATCGTGTTATTTGTTGCCCTGCTCTCCTACATCAGTCCCTCTCTCTTCGAAAGATTTCGACCTAGAGTTTCAATTGAATGATGTCATCTTTAGCAAACTCTACCTAAGAAAAAGTGTGATCCCAAAATCTTGATCTGCCTCGAAGAGCTTTCAAAGTGCAATTGACGATAGAACTTGGAACACCATGTAGAACACTAATAGTCGTGTTAGATGGTATAAATGACATCACCTTAGAAAATCTGAATTTTTTTCACCTGTAACTTGATAAGTCGCACGTCTCTTCATAGTTGTAGGTTAATGATGGATCATGTTTTCGTTGCGTCCATATGCCAATAGTAGGTGACATGAACTTGAAAATTTGAAAGCATGTCCCTCAAGCACTCTCCTTCTGCATGAAAGGTCTTCGAAATCATGAAGAATAGATGCATTATATTGCCAATGTAGTTTATGCTCTCCCACATATTTTAACTTCATCTCCTCAAAAATTTCAGTAGAGGAAACAACCTCTTCTTCAGAACTTTACTCTCATTGGGATTCATCCGGTAATGTGGAAGATTCGGTAAATTAGCTCTAGGAATAAGATCTATATGATACTGTATACATCTTATAGGCGGTAATCTTTCTGGTAGCTCGTTATGAACTTCTTTGGACTTTTCCAATAATAGTTCTACCTTCTCTGAAACATCAGTAGGTGGAGTAACTTCTTCTTTGACCACTAAAGTAAATATCTGATTGGTTTTTTTAATTCATCTGGGATAGGTGAAATTGATTTCATGGCAGTTCTTCTACCCTTCCAACTGAACATATAAATGTTCTTTTTATTTCTGTGGGTAGCATTAACATCACGATGCCATAGTCTCCCCAAAAGAATAAAAATATGCGTCCATGTCAATCACATCACAAGTAACTGTATCTTGATAATATTTGCCAATTGAAATAGAAACATAATATAGATCTATTACTTTGATGGAGGGGCTTTTTTGATCTACCCAATAGTGTAACGGTGAGGGTGTGATTCTGATTCTTGTTTTAAGTAGTCCACCAATGCACTAGAAACGATGTTCTCGTAACTTCCGCTATCAACGATGAGGTTGCATACCTTGTTCTTGACCGAACACCTTGAGTAAAATATTTGATGTCACTGCGTAGTGTTGGGGATCTTTTGGTCGTGCTACAATTTTTGAACAACTAAAGTTGTAGATTCGTTGGCGGTTGTAAGGGTGTATAGTAGTGGTGGTTGAGAAAAATTAGTCGATGGGTGATATGGTGATGGTTGCTGTGATAGATATGAGGGTGGAGTTGGTGGATGAAGATTAGTTGACAGATGAGATGGTGGTGGTCATTGTGGTGGATGTGAAGGTGAAGGTGGAGGAGGAAGATTGATTGATAGCGATCACGTCTGCTTCTCTACATACCATCAGTTAAATTTCGATCATCGATCTTGAGGGACAATCTCTTGAGTTTTTGGACTACGCTGTCCAAGGTTGATTCAAAAGCGCTGATCTTCCCTTCAACAGTGTCTATTCTTAGGGTCTGTTTGATTGTCGTAACTGGCCGTAATTCGTAGTTGTAATTGGTAAAGTCTTTTACAATTGTAAATGAGTTACATGTATGTAAATTTTACGGTGTTTGGTTGGTAATATAAAATTGTAAAGTGGGAAAGTGTATTGTACTTTACGGTGTTTGGTTGTCGTAATGTATAAGTCGTAAGTGAAAAAGTTGACCACAAAATTAATTATTTGGTGATTTTAAAAGTTTTAATACTGCAAATAAATATTAAAAAGATAAAATTAAAAATTTTTAATATTAATATAAAAAATATTACAAATTTGTATGACCACAAAATTAACTGTAACTGGGCTGTAAGTGAGTGGTAACTGGGTTGCAAGTGAGTGTTAGTTGAGTTACGTAAGTCTTTTACGAATTACGGTCCAAACAAACGCCGTAGTTGTAACTGGGTAGTAAGTCATTTACGAATTACGGAGTTTTACGCGAAACAAACGGCCCCTTACAGAAAGGCTTTGTGATTCGTCACAGTCTCCTGCCATCGACGGAAAGTTATCGAAACTCTGATACCACTTAACGCGAACTGAGGAGCGGATGGCGCAGACTAGATCTCATTCTGACGCCAACGAACCCCGAAACAATCTTCAGGTAGGAAAGTATTCGAATCCACGAGTACAACACTTGAACCCACGTGCAATTTACTCGAATTCACAAACAAAAATAGGCAACTCGATCCACGAGCAATAGAGGAAAAACTCAAAGTTTATTAATCAAAAAGCTAATACAAAAACAAAAGATACAATGGCCTTTTATAGGCTTACAAGAAAAATACTACCCCTAGGAAACTATAATATATTCCTGAAAGAAAACAAAAAGAATTAAAAGTGCTTTAATCCATTTAGAAAAACTAATTCTAATCTCAAGAAAATAAAAAAATACATTAAAAGAATTTCTTTAGGTTTTCTAATCAAAAAAACCTTCAAAAAAACCTTGTCTCTGAAAATAAATATGAAAATCTTGTTGTTTGTTGTCTTGCTCCTACATCAACAAATCTCAATCTTTTTTTAACTTTTTTCACTTTTTTCTCAATTTATCATTTATAGCTTGTCTTCCTACTTGCTGCCACTTTAGCTACAGAGATGGATAAAATTGATTTAACAATCTTATTAACAAGTCTAAGTCTCTTAAAAAGAAGGATCCAAAGCAATAACAATATAATCTAAAAGTCAAGCGTTTCTTATTTCTTTAAGGGCATCTTTGGTTAAGGGTGGAAGTGAGAAAGTAAAAAAGTGAGAAAGTCGTAATAGTTCATTTTGAAATTTGAGAATTGGCTAGTAAGTTTTCTAGTGTTTGGATGTTGTTGGGAAGTGTGGTTGGGAAAATGTTATGTCTTTTCCAGTGTTTGGATGGTAACGTTGAAGTGGAAGTGAAAAAATTGACCACAAAATTGGCCACAAAATAATATTAAAATAAAAATTAATTAAGAAAAATAAAAATTGGACTGTAATTAGAATGCAAGTGAGATTTACATGAGTAAAAAATTAACTGTTTTATACTATAACTTATTACAAATGAGATTTACAGGATCACAAAATTAAATGTAGCACTTTAAAAATAAGAAAATGATTATGTAAAAAAAAAAAGAAAATAGAAATTTTTTTTTTTTTTTCTTTATTTGAATGAAGAGCGGAAAAAACAAAAAAAGTCACTTTCCATTTTCTCACTTCCACCCAATTCCTTGAATCCAAACAGCCCTTAAGATTCAAGTGATGTTTTTATGTTGGTTTTTATTATGAAAAAACTCCAATCATTTGAAAGCGTCTTGGACTTCAAAGTGGGACCAGGCTCCCAAACTCTCCTTGCTTCCGTCCAAAACCCAAACTCATCCGTTCCCATTTCTTTATTTCCAAATCCCTAATCCCAATCCCATCCCAAATGTCCACCTCCGCCGTCACCTCCGCCTCCGCCTCGTGGCCGGAGCTGTTGAAGGGCGTGCTGGCCGAGTCCTACCGCGTCGTCTCCGCTCACTCCCGCCACTTCCTCGCCCTCTCCGTCCTCTTCCTCCTCCCTCTCTCCTCCCTCCTCATCTCTCCCCTTCCCTCTTCCTCCTCCTCACCTCCCATTTCAGTCCTAATTCCTCTTCAACCCATCCTCCGTACCTCCTCCGCCTCCCCTCCTCCCCTCACTTCCACCTCTCGATCCTCCTCCTCCTCCTCCTCCTCGCCATCCTCCTCCTCTCCCTCCTCCTCCTCTCCGCCTTCTCCTCCCTCGCCCGCAGCGTCCGCAGCGGCTTCTTCGGCCGCCCCGTCAAGCTCCTCCCTGCCCTCTCCTCCCTCCCCTCCTCCCTCCCCTGCCTCCTCCTCACCCTCCTCCCAGTCTCCACCCCTCTCCTCCTCCTCTCCTCCCCTCTCCTCCTCGCCCTCCGCTTCCTCCCTCACTCCCCCTTCCTCATCTTCCCCCTCTCCTTCCTCTCCACCCTTCCCCTCCTCTACCTCGCCGTCTCCTGGTCCCTCTCCTTTCCCATCGCCATCCTCGAGTCCTCCTCCGGCCTCCGCCCACTCCGCCGCAGTGCCCATCTCGTCCGGGGCATGAGGCCCGTCGCTGTCTCTCTCTACCTGCTGTTCGCCCCCGGGATCGTTCTCATCCTCTGGCAGTGTGGCCTGGGCGAGGTCCGGGCCTTCGCCGGGTGGCGTGAGGCCCTGCCGGTTGTTGCCAGGACGGTGTTTGGATCGGCACTGACGGCCGTGCTACTGCTGTACTGGATGGTGAGCAGCGTGGTGATGTATTTGTACTGCAAGGCCGTGCACGGGGAGCTGGCGGCCGAGATTGCTGAGGAATTTGCTTGGGAGTATGTGTGCCTGCCCTTCGATGAGCAGAAGGTGCCGCATGTCGTGTCAGTCATTCGGCAGTGACTAACAGGTTGGAGGGACTTTCTCTATGTTGTGAAAATATCTGCACTTCCAATGTTTGTATAAATGCCTGTGTGAGAAAGATTTTTACATGTTAAAGTTTTTGCAAGCTTTATTCCGTCATGCCATCAGTAGTTCAAACATGGTCTTTTATCTTTTGTAAGTCATCACATGAGAATGTCAATTTAATCCCAATCACAACAGTTTCCCAATTGGAGATTTCTCAAATCATCTTATAGGCTATATATTACCAGTAAACAAGATAATAGGTTTTTACACTTTTATTTATCATATTTTTAGTATTATATACAAAGTTTTTGGGAAATTTTACTACGGATATCAGAGCTTTAGTTTAAGTGATTCAAATCAGTGAACTGTACTCGTCCAAGCCAGCGGGTAAAGTTCACCAGACCGGGCAGGTGAACGACCAAGGAAAGTAGAGGATTCAGATAGGCGAGTCAAGGCGTTTGTGTGAAAACTCTAGCTGTCTCAGATAGAGATGGGGAAGGAAGGAAAACGACTCTTTTCTTTTTCACCAGGAACATAAATGACATTCGTCAAACTTGAGCAGTAGGTTTCGCCTCGGTCGGCTGCCTTGATGAAGATTGCTTTCAGCCAAAGAAAATTAATTGACTTCGGGCTCACACCCTATGTGCTCAATCCGATCAACGAAAATAAATCCTGAAATAACATATATAATAATAGAAATCGTTCAGTACGCTAATCTTGAAAGTTTCCATTTTCGATTGATAAAGCAGCGGGCCCAATGAGCTCTCCAATAGTGCACCGAAAAAGCATTTAAAAAATATAGAAATATTAAAAAAATTATTTTCGCATAACTTCCCATAATTTGATTATGAGGCATATAATTTGATTATGTGTTACACACTGCCTGACCACATGCATAATGCAAACATGTTTTACGATTGATGATGCATGACAAGGAAGTTCTTGCAGCCACCCTTTCCTTCTCCATAAGTACCCTTGCCTTTCTCTTCACAACAACATCATTAACAAGAAGAGAGATAACAGAGCAAGTGTTTTGTACTAGTGCTATTCTTTAAAAAAATCAGTTCTTAAAATATGAACATGTTAAGACTGAAAACATCTTTTTATGAATTAATTTAACATGCTCAATTTTCAAGATGTCTAATGAAGTTGGAGCCTACTCACCTTTTCACCAATGCCCAACCTAATTAACTTCAGTGACTCAGTTTGGTCCCTCTCCTAAGAAGTTCCTGTTGTTGTATCTACACAATAAATATTCCTTTCTAACCCATCTCTTATAATTTGTCACTATAGCAGTGTGGTAAAATCTCTTTGTAGGAACAAGAGGTTAGGGGAATCAGCTTGGCCTCTTTTTCATATTTTGACAGGATTCGACGAACTAGATTGTAGCTAGGTTGTCAAAGACTTAATATTCGGATCGGGGAAGTGCATCTGACGTTCACAATTAATAAAGTTACTTTTTTTGGGGGTCCTTCGATCTACCAACTCTATCTTTAGTCCATCAACAGGTGTGGGTCAAGTTCCCTCATTCCCTTTTGGGGCATGAAAAGATGACCTATAGATACTCCTGTGCCACTTAGGAGGTGAAAAGATTGTAGTCAATGTTTCTCCTAATACAAGGGGTTGGCCTAAATGGACTTGGATTGGAGCTGTAAAGAAATATATTAAGGCTGCTTATTTAACAAGGAAATCACCCTTAACATATTTGAATGGAGAAATATCCATCCAGACGAACCTAAAGAATTGGTTTTCTTGTTGTAGTTGCACAAATTTGAATCTTCATCTTTATTTTCTTTTCAAGAGATTTACGAGCGTTGATTTCCAAGGGATCGAGATTTGAAATGTTGAAATTTAAGAAAAACTTTTAGCATATTTACTTATTTGGTTTTAACCATTGATAGTAGATTGATGGTAAGTAAAAGGGTTGTATGTTCTGATTTCATTGAGTCAAGAAGCCACGATTTATAAATGTTAACCCATAACTACATCCAGGCTGTGAACATAAACTAGTTTCAAGGACACTGGATTTATGAGCAGTACAATTGCTTATTATTACTTGAGCCAAGTATGATGAGAACATGGCTTTAGCAATTGTATATGGTAGGGGTTCTCATTCATTCAGTTCACTTTTCCATGACGGTCAATGGTGCATTCAAGGCTTCACCAATTTAACCTGTTCTTTTATTTTGTCTCTCATCCTCTTGGAGGGAAAAACTTAATTGGACTGTTTTGGTGGAATTCGTGGGATTCTGCTTTCAGGTTTATAGAATGTACATATCTTAGTGTTCTTTTATTTTTCCCTTGTTCTTTTTTAAATTTTCTTTTGATACCTGAGCGCTTCTATAGCAAGAAAGGGCATGCATTCTTTGAGCATGACTCATTTAATATTCAGACTGGGTTTGGTATATATATTGGGACTGAAATGAATTTCAATCCCAATATATATATATATATATATTCGGACTGATTCTGCTTTCAGGTTTATAGAATGTACATATCTTAGTGTTCTTTTATTTTTCCCTTGTTCTTTTTTAAATTTTCTTTTGATACCTGAGCGCTTCTATAGCAAGAAAGGGCATGCATTCTTTGAGCATGACTCATTTAGTATTCAGACAGGGTTAGGTATATATATTGGGACAGAAATGAATTTCAATCCCAATCCACTCCCAATCTCAATCCCAAAAACCGACGACACTCCTTTTCAAAATCACTCTTCCAGTCCCAAATTAGCAACACCAAAAGAGAGAAATCCCAAAAAGTTTCTCAGTCCATCTAAAACCCCAATTGAATAACACCCCTTAGGGAATGCTGTGAGACTGTTTACAGGATAATTGCCGGAGCAAGGTCATGTTTATGAAGGAGAACCCTTGTCACCAAATATGTCTATCTTCTGATTCTTTTCTGCCAGTTTATCCTAGTTTTGTTTCTGTGCTCATTAGCTATCATACTGCCATCACATTATTTGATGATACATTCTGAATTAGTACATTGCTTCAATGTCATGGTGTAATGTACTTGCCAGGGTAATGCGCTTGCCAGTACCAGCTCAGAAGCCTAGTAAGCATTAATGAACCCTTGCACATTAGTGAATTTTTTGTAACACCAATAAATGATTATTGGCTATTAACCATGTGCCAGGCCCCTTTTGTTTTAAGTTATTACTTTCATCTACTAGGAAATAGGTTTGATAAGCTTTCTGCTACTGTGCTTGGAGGAATATGTCTGGTTATGAAGAAAATATGATGTGCTTATATGATTAGTAGATCAGCAAATCTATACTATTTGTACATAAAGTTTTTCTTAATTCTAGGGATGTAATATATTCAGACTAATTTAAACCCATCCTATTCAAATTTCATGCTTAAACCAGACTTGGGTTTGCCTGCACTGGTATCAAGTTGATGTGCCAGAGCTGTTTATGAAGACTTGTTTGATTGACCCCTCAGCTCTTCACCTTCTCATCTTTATTTATTATCATTTTTAGCTTTATTAAAAGAATTACCACATGCAAACACTTTTTTGGAGGTAGGTTATTCAGATTTTGTTCAATTACAATTCTAGGGAAGTTCCTGTAATCGGGTCCTATCTGATTACTATATTTTGCAACCTCTGCTAACCAAATGTTGAACTGAGAAGTTTGTTCTCTTTGTAAGGTTTTCATCTTTGGTGGTTTCTAAAAGGAATGAACAACTGAGAACCATGTGGCTTTTAAGGCCAAAGTTGATGCAGACATCAGGATGGGATCATGGAGTGTGTATCATCGTTGGTGAAGACGCGTGACTTCTATATGGTTTCGGTATTGAGTCAAAGTTTGTATTTTTATTTCATGCCGAGTCAGAGTCTGTATTTTTATTTATTTTATTAGTATTGTTTTATCTTTTTAGTACCACATCGGTTGTGAGAAAAAAGCCGTCATTTTGTAAGCCTGTATATAGACATGTGTCAAATAAAATTGTAATGGATATTTGATTATGAAAATTTGATTATTTTCTCTATTGAAAATTTTTCTTTGAATTTGGAGTGTGAAGCCCAATTCAACTGGTTTTGGTACGAAGCCCTAACCCAGTTATCCCTTCTTTTCCACTTTCTCAACCCTAATCCCAACTCTAAATTTCCCATTACAAAACCCTAGAAAAATTACCCTCATCTCTCTCTTGATTTCTCTCGCAAAAAAATCCACGCACACAAAAAAGTAATGCCGAAAATTCCCAACAAAATCACAAACTTTACTATTCATTCATCCCCTACATCTCTCTCCTCTCTTACCTCTACAAAACCCTAACCCTAGCTCGTGCCACCATCATCCTCCTGTTGGCCTCCCCATCTGCCTGCACCTGGCGCGTCCTCTCTGCCCTCTCCCCATTTTGTTGCTGCCAACTCGTCAGCATCACCACTTTCCATCGCCAAACTCCGTCGTCGTCGGCCTCCATCTTCGACCTCGTCCCTCTCCCACAATGATAGCAACATCCCACCCGTGCCCTCGTGGCCCTGATGTCCGTCGGCGTTCGCCGTCGCCGGCTTCAATCTCGCCCTCGTACTCATTCAAGGTTCAACCAACCACACCACCAGGTAACTTCCCGTCTCCCTATCCTCGCACGGTCGCCACCGCCTCCGCCTCCGCTTGCCGTTAGCTACATCAAGATCTCGCCATCCGCCGTCGAGCCCGTCGCGTTTCAACTCATTCAAGATCTCTGTTGGATTTGAGTTCAATTCGGGTTCAGCTTCTAGATCCGACCCGATCCACCACAACTTAACCCGATCTGCTACATTTGCGAGTCCGACCCGAATCGTGGGATTGCTACAGTACCGATCCGATAGAACTACATGACCTGCTTCACTTACAGATCCAGACCTGATACTGAAAATAGACGCGTTAAGTACATAATTTGGGTTTTCGTGTTGTTTCTCAGCCATTCAGAGCCTGATTTGAGTGATTTTCACAGCGTTGGAATCATAAAAATCAGAGCTATGCATCCAAAGGCATCACAAGGACACTAGGTTGACGTGATCCTCAATAGGTATATTTTGATCTGACGAGTTATTTCTGATAAATTCATCTCTGAGTTATCGATTCGATTGTTGTCCACTAAATATAAGTGAGCTTGTGTGATTTTATTTCTCTTTAATTCACTAGTTTCTTTATTGATTGTGAACTTTTCTTGCATAACATAAGTAACGCTGGTTAATTATTCTTGCTTTGAGATCAATCAGTTGATGCATGTTATTCTGAAAACTCATTAACTAATATTATTTGTTTTTAACTTTCCTATCAAACGATCGTAACTTGTTAGCGAAGCGTGAGTTTAGTGATTTTCTCGCTGATTTCCGAGCACTCGTACACGTTTCACATCAAAAACACTATGCGTTGTCGGTTATCTTTTCTCCTTTCCGTCCTTCCAAGCCCTTTCTTCATTGGATTTGTCCAATATGCACTTGTCATGCCTCGCATATATTTGTGGGAACCATCCTCAATTGGTTATAGTCATGAAATGATTTCCACTCACTTTCACTGGAGTTGTTGTCTTAAGTCTTCAATTTGAGACAATCATTTAGTTGCTGATTCTTACTTTATCTCATGCCATTTCCCATGCATTTGAAACAAACATCCCACTTGATAAGTTGCCAAATCTGTAGAACTTGATCACAAGAGAGGAAGAAGCAGCAGCAGCAGCAACAAGAGCAGCAAAAATCAAACATCAAAGTTTTCATCCAAAATTTTGGGGTTGGCTACTTGAATCATTTTCCTTCTTTGCTCTGTCAAGGGGCACTTCCTTTGTTAGATTGGCAAGCAGCATGCATTTTTTTTTCCCCCTGCTGTCGCAATGGCTCGATCCATGTTTTTTCCGGTCTGCCCCAAATTTTTTGCCGCTCCTTCAACGACAGTTTCTCTTCTGCTGACTATTGCACTCGGTCGTTCTCCATTGAACACGCCCAACCTATCTCAAGCAACTACCACTCTTCAAATAATGTATGCACTGTTGGGACTACTTGCTTGTCAATTGCCATCTTTGAATCCATAAAGCATGGGTGGTCACAATACTAGACACTTAATCCATAAAGCATGCATGGGACTACTTGTTTGTCAGTTTCGTGTATCGACATCTTTTCTAAACAGTATGATCAGGTCTGCTTGCCAAATTGTTATCAATCAAGAAGTAGAATGCAGGAAATCTGTCTGATAAATGCTTTTGGTGCAAGTCTGGAGTCAAAAGTTGCATACTGGAATAGGTCACTGGATGCAAGGCATGATCTTTAAATATATTAGGAGCCAAACAATTTGAAGTTGTAATAATTCATTAGGTCCAGAGACAATTGAATGTTGAACAATAACAGATTAACTAATGGGACAGGTTCCTTTTTCCTTTTGTTTTGTTGTCATTGGTACTAATTTCTTATATTGCTCTTCTTAGATCGAGGATATTAGAGAGATCCAAAAATGAAATACATTTTGTCTTAGATTAATCCAGTAAAAATAATTAGATTATTGAGAAGAGGAATAGATTCCCCTATTCTTTTTCTTTGAGAGAAACTGTGAAGCCGGAAGGTCCCCCACGTTTCATTGATAAGAGTTTAATGAAAACAACCCCAGAAATACATAATTCTTTCAACTTTTAGTGCTCACACAGGTGCTGCAGGTGAAATAAATAATAGGACAAGTGAACAACAAAAATACTAAAGACAAACGGAGCACCTCTGATGCAAAAAATAAAGACCGAGTCTGTATCAAAAGCATGGCTATGCCAGAGCACCCAAAGTCAAGGCTCAGCCATGTCACCGATCACACCCTCGCCGAGTTTGTCGCCCTCTTCCTCCCGTATCTCATCCGATTGGCTGTGAGGATCGTCATCCCCATGTGGCAGTCTAGAGTCTGCCTCGCTAGCTTTCTGGAACTGCCTGACAGAAGATAGATCTGATCAGAAATGAAAGAAGAGCATATATGGAAGTCCGATCAGATGATCTGGCGGAGTCATTAAAGATTCGATTATTATGCTCTCTCCAAATTCCCCAAAACTAGCAGCGGCCACTAAGTCTCAAATTAATCTCAATCGTTTAGTGAAGAAATTGCGTTTCCACAAGGATCAAAGAAGATTCACGTCAGAAGGTAGCCGAGGCAGATTCAATCTCAGGCATCGAGCCATCTAGTCCCAAATAAGAGTATTTAAGGGGCATGACAGAAAAAGATGTTTAATAGATTCTTCTTCTTTTTTACAAAGAGCACAAATGTTAGGATCCTGCGAGTTTCTCTTTCTAAGGTTATCCCAACTAAGGATAGCCCTCTTGACGACGAACTAAAGGAGTGCTCTTATCTTCAATAGCACCTTATCTTTCCAGATGGCCGTAGCATTATACTCTTCCTGATAAGCATGGGACACCATGTTCCAATCACCAGCCAACCGGTATGCATACACTGTTCCCGAGGAGTCTTGTGCTAAAGCGAACATTCGAATGAACAACTTTTCCAAAGGGATTTTTGAGCACCACTTGTCTAATCAGAATCTAGTGCCCCTCCCATTTTCAACGTTCATTGCAACTCCTAAGAAAAAAATATCCTTGACAGATCTAAGTCCTTTTCAGAACTGAGATGCATAACTCTCATTAATGTTCTGATCCAACCACCATCTTGTACAAGATCGGTAGCTGTGTGATAACAGTGAAGCCTATTTACGCCCCGACTCGTCAAAGAGTTTCCACCACCCTTTACGGCCCGGCTTCCTTTACAGAACAATTCAAAGTAGTGTTTGACCCCAAACTTTTTACGCGCTCCTTGCGGAGGTTTTGATCTCAGATCATTTGTGTTCTGTGTCGTTGTGAATTCAAATGTTGCCGCACAAGACTAGTTCTTCAAGTACTCTACGTTCTTTTCTTTTCTTTTTTTCGTTTTCTTTTTCAGAGTTTTATTTCCATTTACTTTAAATCAATTGCATTACATCCGGAAAAAAGTTTCAATCCCTGTAAAAATAAGTTTACATTGGCTTCACAGATTGGTTGTTTTTTGCAGTAGCACCTGATGACAGGAGTTTACACCTGGTGAGCTCTTTCCATGTACAGAAAGAATATCCAGAAAATTCTTTCCATATTTTCCAGTTTGTACAAAAATTTGATTTGAGAACATCCAGGTTTGAGACTCACTGGAGATGGAGGAGGCCCCAAACCCCGCGATCACCGACATGTGATGCACACCAATTTCATGCTGACTACATCCCCAGGCCCCAGAACCATGGAACAGAAAAAAATACGATTACTTCTTTTGCCATTTGTTTCTGTATCCTGTGAGTTTCAAGTGTTCATGCTGATCAAAAGCACATACATTCTCAAAGTAAATGCTTCAAAATATTTGGATGCGATGACAATTTTCATGCTTAACCCTATTTCAATTTATAAAGCAAAGAAATTACTGACAAAGCATTTCAAGGTAAGCATGATACAAGTTGTGTACACAGATGCTTATTAACTGAAATCAAGCACTGGATAATTGTGCCAAGTACTCTAATTTTATTTTTTGCAGCTTGGGAACAACTTCAATCATCAGAATTCTTTCCTTCAGTGAAGAGCTCGAGCACAACAAACCCAATTCGATGACAGATGACAGACATTGATGCATGACAGTAAAAGAACCATCCTTCAAGAGATTGTGATCTGCAATATCCACTAATGCTGCAGGATATGCCTTGTGAACGCGTTCTGTCAAACTTGATTCTCCATCAAACATGGCATTTGTGGGCTTTTTTCTGGTGATTGTTTCCAACAAGAGGATCCCAAAGCTATAGACATCTCTGAGTTTTGAGACTCTCCCAGTAGAACCGTATTCTGTCGCGAAATTTTGAAATCAATGAATATTACTTGAAGGCAAAACTACAGGTATTCCAATCAATGTGGATGATCCGCTACACCATACCGGATTTTTATGAAGCGGAAAGCTCTAAAGGTAAGTTTTTTTCTTCCTTCCAGTATCACTCTAGGTAAATTTCTAAACTAAAAACCTTTTGCATTAGATTTACTTTGAACAATTTGCTTACCTGGAGCAATATAACATAGGGCTCCTGGTGTGCTCACTGACGCTGTAGATCTATTGCCATCAAGCAGCACTCTGGCAATGCCAAAATCACTGACCTGAGCTACCATTTCTTCATCCAACAAAACATTGCTTGGCTTGAGATCACAATGCAGGACAACATGAGAATGATATTGGTGGAGATACTCGAGTGCTAAAGACACATCCACCGTTATGTTCAATCTTTGCAGTAGATTCAAGTGGCAGTTCTCAGAGTGCAACCGTTGCTCAAGGCTTCCATTTGGCATAAACTTGAGAATTAGAGCCTTGAAGTCAAAATTCGAGCATACGTTGATGATTTTGATCAAGTTCCTGTGCCTGACGCTACACAAAGCTTGACATTCTGCATTAAAACTCTCTGAAAAATTCAAATGCTTGGCATTGAGCAATCCACCAAGTGATGGTGGAATTTGACCTCGGAAAAAGTTCGTAGAAAGATCAAGATATGTAAGCATTTGGAGCTCTCCTAGAGCAGCAGAGAGGTTACCTGACAACCGATTCTTTGATAGATCCAATGCGTCAAACATGTTCAAGCTACCCGCAGCTGGAGGAACTGAGCCGAAGAGAGTATTTCGCGACATGTCTAACTCTATCAAGCTTCTTAAGCTCCACAAGCTCTGGGGGATTTTTGATGATAATGTGTTTGCAGCAAATGATAGGCAATAAACGGTGATGGATTGCAAGACCTCTCCATAAAGGTAGGCACTGTTAAACGAGACATCACCACCATCAAATCAACCTTGGATTTTGAGGTTCAAGAACTCAATAAGTTGTCCCTCAAGATTGATGACCGAAGTGTACCTGATAGTATATACCAAAGCAGACATGATTTTCAATCACTCTTCTTCCTCTACCACATCTTCCTCTACCACCTCCACCTTCGCATTCACCACAACGACCACCCATATCACCCATTAACTAATTTTTCTCAACACCACTGCCAAAACGCTTACAATCATCAATGAATCTACAACTTGTGTTGTTCAAAGATTGCAGTGTGATCAAAAGATCCCCGACACTACGCAGTGACATCAATTTTTTTTTTTACTCAAAGTGCTCGATCAAGAACAAGGTTGGCAACCTCATCATTGATAACAGAAGCTGAGAGAACATCATGTCTAAAGCACTTGTAGATTATTTGAAGTTAGAGATGAAATCAAACCCGTATCCTTACACCCTTAGTTGAATCAAGAAAGGCCCTTCTATTAAGGTAACAAATCTATGTCATATTTCTATTTCTATTAATAAATTCTATCAAGATTTCATTGCTTGTGATGTTGTCGATATGAACAAGTGTCATATTCTTATGGGGAGACCATGACAATAAGATGCTGACGCTACTCATAAAGATAAAGAGAACATCTATATGTTCACTTGGAAGGGTAAAAGAATTGCCATAAAGTCAAGTCCACCTATTCCGAAGCTTAAAAAAAAAGAGCCTAAACTCATATCAATATGCAATCGAGATGATTTTTTTTATGGAATTGAAGGAAACAAAGCAGGGCTTTGCTCTAGTGGTCAGGGATGAGATTGTTTCCTCTACTAAATTTTTGAAAAGATAAATTTAGAACATGTGGGAGAGCCTAAAACTACCTTAGTAACATAATACATTTATTCTTCATGATTTCAAAGATCCTTTCCTCCAGAATGAAAGTACTAGATATGAAAGTTTTCAATTCTTCACGGTCAATCATTGACTATTGGCATATGGGTGCAACGAAAGTATGGTCCATCATTGAGCTACATGAATTGTAATGAAGATTTTCGAGGCAAATCAAGATTTTGAGATCACACTTTTCTCAAGCCAAGATTTTGAGATCACACTTTCCTGATGTCAGATCATAACTTATAATAAGCATTGTTTGTTCAGATATATCACTGATTTCTCATGTGTAGAACTTGCATGTGTATAATAAAATATGATGTAGACTCAGATGTGTATATGGAAATAGTGGATTCTACGATGGACTCTTCTCCACCCGTCATAGAATCTAGGATTTGTAGGGTTGATTTCTCACTGTAATATTATAGTTTTACCTAAAAGAGAGATACAATTTGACTACACCTTCCCAGTAAATGTGAGTAACAGTGAAGTCCATCTGAGTAAGATAACCCAAATACCTCTTCCAAATAGGACGCCACCTCCAAGGGAGGACTCGACGAGAGCGTGAACAAAAGTAGAGCCACCGAGTAAGCTGAGTCGCTCTTCAACCACAACTGCCTCCAACTAAAGATCAAGCGTACTTAATTGCGTGAACAACAGCTGTAACACCCGAATAGGTAAACTCTGGGTTAATAATATTTATCGTAAATTTTTATGATTTTTTAAATTAATTGTTTTCGTATTAAATAATATTCGGTGATTCATTGTGGAAATCCGGAATGGATTAAAGTTTTTATAAATCATACCGGATTAATTGATATGAAAGATATATATAAATGCACGGATGTATATACTGCATGAAATACTCGTATAAATACCGGGTATTGGTATTTAATCTTAATTATGGTTTGTATTGATATATTGGGGAGATGAAGAAAGAAAAGAAAAATAAAAATAAAATAAAATAATAAGTATGGGAAGTATGGGTGGTATGGGATGTATGGGGAGTAGATGGGAGTAGGTGGGAGTAGGTGGGGAGAGAGAAATAAAAACTCTCTCTCTCTCTCACTCTCATCTTCCTCTCTCTCTTCCTCTCTCTCTCTCCCTCTCTCTCTCTGACTGGCGGCCTGACCGGCGGCCAGGCGCCAGCGGCCGGGCGCCGTAGGCCGGCAGTGGGGGGAACACAAGCCCCACCCCATCTCTTTTCTCTCTCTCTCTCTCCCCCCTCTCTCCCCCTCTTTCACGATGGTGCCAGGCGGCGCGGCGCCGGAGACCCGCCGGCGGGGCGGCGCCGGGGTGAGGGAAGCAGCAGCAGCGTGCTGCTGCTGCTGTTGCCTTTGTATTAAAAAAAAAAGAAAGAAAAGAAAAGAAGAAGAAAAGTTAAGAGATGGGTTTGGGTTTTGGGTTCAACCCGAACCCGAAACCATTAAGACCCAACCCGTTTTATAAGGTAAATTTCATTTTAGCCCATGTAAGATTGAATAATTATTTTGGGGCCCTGAAAAATTACAAACAACCCCCTGAATATTTTCAGTTATTACGTATCTAACCTTTTATATTGGTTTTGGTTTCCGAACGATATCTTGGCCATCCGAAGTCGGATTCGGACGATTCTTGAGCCGTTGTGATCGTGAAAACGAGAGCTACACATCTGTTATATCAGTATACGGTATTGGGTGTTCAAAATTATCAGTATACCCGGTGAGTGGAAGTCCTAACTTAAATCTTATTTTTCCTCAATTTAGAAATAATTGTTATTGGAAAATATTGATAATATGGATTCATTTAAACTAAGAGATTACATCATTAAATAGATGATTATGACAGTTATGGTAAAAGTGAATGGGTGTTATGGAACCGAAATCCAAATAGGGTATCCGAATAATGAATCACGGGGTGTTATGTATGTGAACATAACACGGGTATGATACCAAATTGTGACCTTGCTGTTTATAATTCGTATAGATATGATCGGTAAGTGCTTGAATATGTATTAATATGAGTGAACATAGACAAATACCGCATGAGTTATACGTTTGTGAGTTTCTGAACATGATGTATATGTTGCGAGTATTTATTAGAATTTAGAACCGAATAACTAAACACTGGGCTTTGATAGAAATTGTTAAGTATAAATTTTCAGTTAATACCATCTATCCGTCTGTGATGAGTATTGAAGTTACTTAACCTGAAAATTGTTAAGTGGGTAAAGTCTACCCCTGATTCTTTAAACACTGTATTGCATGTGTATTAACTAGTAAGATAAGAATGATGGTTTGTAAGTGAAGATTAATATTATATGCAAGTGATATTCAGGTCATTACGAAATTTATAGTTATGGATAATAATAATCGGACGGTGGTTGGTTAACACCGGTGTACCCGGTGAGTAGATTAAACAGCGACAATGGGAAATCGATTATAGATCATGAATGTTTATTTATTAATAAGTGATAATTAGAAATCAATTAAGATAAAAGACCACTTGAGACCCATCAACTATAATTGGATAATTATACAATTGGTAATGTTGATACTGGTATAAGCAGAATCCAAAGTTGATATTTGAATTGAACTAAGCAAATGAAATTGAAAATTATCTTCGAGTAACTTGATGTAACCGTGATATAAAAAACTATGTCAATTAGGATATATGTAATTGATGCAGTATGATAGAAATAGTGTATTGATTTAACTATTGAAGGTTTTGTTAATATTGATAACTCGGATGGGATCGGGACACTTCAGTTAATTAGCAATTGTGAACGTGAACCGATAATGATGGAACTGATTAAAGTAGTTGATAATGAACTTAATTAGAGCAAATGAATTCCTAACACTACCGGACATGCTTGATAAATAGCTTGAACATCAAAAGCTTATTGTTAAGCTAAGTATACGGGATACTCAAATATTATGTAGTATATTGAGTATCGATCTTGCGAATACTGTTTTCATATTTGTTGTGTTTCATGATATATACGCTCATAACGTGATTTTGTGTATCAACTAGCACACTTGAAGCAATAAGGGTCAGCTGGTGACCTACATGATTATATATCGATTAAGTTGTTAATCGGTAGTAACTGAAAGCAATTTGATAGATAAATAACTAAGATTTATCGAACCCAATAAGAGGTGGAAGAATAAAACCTTTGAAGCAGAACACATAAGTAGATATTGTACTTTTAGCAATTAATGATTATTAATGAAAAACTATTGAATAAGATTAAGTCTGATGATTATCAGATAATGGGTGAACGATGATGGTGTATAAGTATCAAGTGAGTAATTAAACTGGTGAAAACCTGTTAGAGTCAGTATTGAGTAAATCTGACAACTTAATATTAAGTATATCGATTATGATGCATAATTCAATATCAACAAAACAAATACCGATAGTATTGAACTAGTATTTTGGTATGCCTACTCGATATACCGGAGACTTTCAAGTATTCTTGTAATTGATTTAGCAGAACATCGGAATCCCCTATTAAGCTTGGAAGTCACATCTTTATAGTGACACCGATTATATCTAACCGGTAAGAGTTAGATAATTACCTTAATGATTGAAAGTTAGTAATACAGACGAAAGATTGAACGACGTGTCAATGAGAGTAGTAATCCAGTAAGGGTAAGTGATATGTGTATGTGTACGCATGTACATATGTGTGTGGTTTGATTCATATGCGAACGCAGATGATGATTTGGCTAGTAAATAACTGTGTGGTTTGAAACTAGAAGATAGAAGTAAGCAATAACAAAACATGCTGTATAGAAGTCAGTAGCGTTAACACCAGTATTGGTGGAACCTGGGGTAAATTTGGGTTGTACCAAATAAAAGCACTAAAACCAGTCCTTACTTGAAATAAAGGATTATTATGATATCAAAAGTGTAATAATTCATTAATATTGGAATTGTCGTGTAACTATCATTTGTATTAGAAGTAATGAGAAGATTTTGAATTAAATTAAGTTGTAACCAATAGGCAGTTTGCCTGAGGATAAAAGAGGCGAATGATGACAAATCCCGAATGTTAATTAAATGATAAAAGGTGAATAAGTATTATGATTAAGAGAAGCGAATACTGGTACTACGAGTCAGAACTTGAGGGTAAGATATTGGGGATCATTAAGTTTAATGCTTACACGGGTGCATGATCGACACATTATTGTGTATGCATAATAGTCTAACACATGCCTCTTAAAAAGAAATAGTTTTATGAATGAGCATCATACTTGACATCATGCACATGTTTGGCTACACATATATTGGAATGATATAACATGTTGGTTATCTTGAAAAGGCTAGCATGTTGTTAGTTTAATAAGTGGTTACTTATACATGTTAATGTCTTTCTTAATATTGGCATCATGTAAAGTAGGAATCATGTGAATCCTTTATGTTATTATTGTCTCATGGATCCTTACATGTGGTTATTACATGAAGGATATGATATTTACATGTTATGATACGTGATAAACGTATCGGAGGAAGGGACCGGGTTGAACCGGAGGTGACGAAGGGGAGAATAATACGTGGTAAACGTATTGGAGGAAGGGACCTCGACGAAAGGGAGAATAATACGTGGTAAACGTATTGGAGGAAGGGACCGGGTTGAACCGGAGGTGACGAAGGGGAGATCATATTTCATGTTGATTTGCATGTTACGATTATATTTTATGTTGATCAGGTATGATACCTAGTATATCATATGATTGTTTATGATATCCGGTATATGGATATGATTGTTATGATATCCGAATTATGGATGTTAATAGGTATGGCACCTAGTATATGCATATGATTGTTTATGATATCGGGTATATGGATATGATTGTTATGACATCCAGTATATGGATGTGAGTGTCCCGTATCTCTTCATTTTTTAACACAATTATAATTGGATACTACCATGAGTAGTGTGTAATGTCATATGTATATTGGGGTAGGTGCAATTTTGAACTGTAACTAATCTAGTGAGTAAAATTAGGCTCTCTAAGAGTTGTGTTGTGACCATGAATATATATATGAAATACGAACATGTTACAAACTGAAAACCGGAAAGGTGATTATAAGAGACTAATGAGTAGGTCAAGTATTGAAAAATCATTGAGATTGTATGTTAATGAAATATTGGTCACGTGTACACAGAAGAATACATATAGGAAATATCAGATAATAGAAAGAGTCTATGATTCATAAGCTGCAGTATCAACCACAAGTAGAAAGTATTGAAACTGATTTTTGATATCGCTCAACTGCATAATACTTGAAGTACAATGGTGGTATCATACAAACTCTATTTTGAATGACTTCACTCACTGAGCTGTTGAGCTCACCTCACCACAGATTGATATTTTCAGGTCATGGCAAGGCGAAGGTTCAACTTAGAGCTGCAAGGATGTTCTCCTGAGATAACGTATGTACTTATTGTAGAATGTGATTCTTTTTGTAAACTCTGATGTTATTAGTCACTATGAGTTAGAATAATATATCACGGAAGCACTCTTCTGTATATGCTTATTTGATGAACCTTGAGATGAACTATATGATGAAAATGAGATCTATAAGTAGGCTGATGTTAGCCGAAATCTAATTATTGTATTGAGATGGAGTCTATATTTCAGAGGAAATGCTGCCGAAATTTCTTTAGTATATTCTGATTAACGAGCAATAAGGTTGATGATCATGGAATTTTGAGGTAATTAAACCTGGGGCCGTTACAGTTGGTATCAGAGCCTAGTCTTAGAAACTTTAAGTAGAGCTCAGGTGTGGGTCTAAGGCAGTATTAGCCTAGAGATTGATTTAAGTCGTTGGTTCAGGAATAACATTGATTGTTATAATGAATGTCTGCGAGTGTGCAGTTTGTATGAATGAATGTGTGGCTTGATGTAAGAAGTTCATAGGTGTAGTGGGTTCTTATGCGTATGATTAATCTCTAAATGCATGATATTTAACTTTTTCTTATATTCGAATGAAAGTATACCCGCATATACTTTGATTCGGATGAGTTCTATTAGGGGTGCGGGTCCTTAGTATGAACTACCGGTGGTATGGGACACTGGGATAAGGAAATGATAAAAATATCAGGCAAGATAAGATTTAATCAGAACGGAAGAACCATATTGAGTATATGTGATGGACGTATCATCAGGTATGGTACGTGTATGTGCTGATACGATGTGTGATGATATATAATACGATTATCACCAAGTGTGATGTGTGTATATGATACCATATGATGTGTATATCACCAAGTATGATGGTGAATGTAATGATATAAAGTATGTGTAAGATATATTCTGTATGAAAGTGATAATATTGGACATATATTGCATGTTGTGAACACATAAGGAGATGCATGACCAGAAGAGAACAAATTACCTTATTAGAAGAAAGATTTCATGATGTAAAGAAGAAATTGAAAGTATTACTCTTACCTATTATCAGATATGCCAAGTTTCGAGGACGAAACTTTTTCTATGGGGGGTAGAGCTGTAACACTCGAATTGGTAAACTCTGGGTTAATAATATTTATCGTAAATTTTTATGATTTTTAAATTAATCGTTTTCGTATTAAATAATATTCGGTGATTCATTGTGGAAATCCGGAATGGATTAAAGTTTTTATAAATCATACCGGATTAATTGATATGAAAGATATATGTAAATGCACGGATGTATATACTGCATGAAATACTTGTATAAATACCGGGTATTGGTATTTAATCTTTATTATGGTTTGTATTGATATATTGGGGAGATGAAGAAAGAAAAGAAAAATAAAAATAAAATAATAAGTATGGAAAGTATGGGAGGTATGGGATGTATGGGAGGTATGGGGAGTATGGGGAGTAGGTGGGAGTAGGTGGGGGAGAGAGAAATAAAAACTCTCTCTCTCTCTCACTCTCATCTTCCTCTCTCTCTTCCTCTCTCTCTCTCTCTCTCTCTCTGACCGGCGGCCAAGCGCCAGCGGCTGGGCGCCGGCGCCGTAGGCCGGCAGTGGGAGGAAACATAAGCCCCACCCCCCATCTCTTTCTCTCTCTCTCTCCCCATCTCTCTCCCCCTTTTTCACGATGGTGCCAGGCGGCGCGGCGCCGGAGGCGCGCCGGCCAGGCGGCGCGGCGCCGGAGACCCGCCGGCAGGGCGCCGCCGGGGTGAGGAAGCAGCAGCAGCGTGCTGCTGCTGCTGTTGCCTTTGTATAAAAAAAAAAAGAAAAGAAAAGAAAAGAAGAAGAAAAGTTAAGAGATGGGTTTGGGTTTTGGGTTCAACCCAAACCCGAACCCATTAAGACCCAACCCGTTTTATAAGGTAAATTTCATTTTAGCCCCTGTAAGATTGAATAATTATTTTGGGGCCCTGAAAAATTACAAACAGCCCCCTGAATATTTTCAGTTATTACGTATCTAATCTTTTATATTGGTTTTGGTTTCCGAACGATATCTTGGCCATCCGAAGTCGGATTCGAACGATTCTTGAGCCGTTGTGATCGTGGAAATGAGAGCTACACATCTGGTATATCAGTATACGGTATTGGGTGTTCAAAATTATCGGTATATCCGGTGAGTGGAAGTCCTAACTTAAATCTTGTTTTCCCCAATTTAGAAATAATTGTTATTGGGAAAATATTGATAATATGGATTCATTTAAACTAAGAGATTGCATCATTAAATAGATGATTATGACAGTTATGGTAAAAGTGAATGGGTGTTATGGAACCGAAATCCAAATAGGGTATCCAAATAATGAATCACGGGTGTGTTATGTATGTGAACATAACACGGGTATGATACCAAATTGTGACCTTGCTGTTTATAATTCGTATAGATATGATCGGTAAGTGCTTGAATATGTATTAATATGAGTGAACATAGACAAATACCGCATGAGTTATACGTTTGTGAGTTTCTGAACATGATGTATATGTTGCGAGTATTTATTAGAATTTAGAACCGAATAACTAAACACTGGGCTTTGATAGAAATTGTTAAGTATAAATCTTCAGTTAATACCATCTATCCGTCTGTGATGAGTATTGAAGTTACTTAACCTGAAAATTGTTAAGTGGGTAAAGTCTACCCCTGATTCCTTTAAACACTGTATTGCATGTGTATTAACTAGTAAGATAAGAATGATGGTTTGTAAGTGAAGATTAATATTATATGCAAGTGATATCCAAGTCATTACGAAATTTATAATTATGGATAATAATAATCGAACGGTGGTTGGTTAACACCGGTGTACCCGGTGAGTAGATTAAACAGTGACAATGGGAAATCGATTATAGATCATGAATGTTTATTTATTAATAAGTGATAATTAGAAATCAGTTAAGTAAAAGATCACTTGAGACCCATCAACTATAATTGGATAATTATACAATTGGTTATATTGATACTGGTATAAGCAGAATCCAAAGTTGATATTTGAATTGAACTAAGCAAATGAAATTGGAAATTATCTTTGAGTAACTCGATGTAACGTGATATAGAAAACTATGTCAATTAGGATATATGTAATTGATGCAGTATGATAGAAATAGTGTATTGATTTAACTATTGAAGGTTTTGTTAATATTGATAACTCGGATGGGATCGGGACACTTCAGTTAATTAGCAATTGTGAACGTGAACGATAATGATGGAACTGATTAAAGTAGTTGATAATGAACTGAATTAGAGCAAATGAATTCCTAACACTACCGGACATGCTTGATAAATAGCTTGAACATCAAAGCTTATTGTTAAGCTAAGTATACGGGATACTCAAATATTATGTAGTATGTTGAGTATCGATCTTGCGAATACTGTTTTCATATTTGTTGTATTTCGTGATATATTCGCTCATAACGTGATTTTGTGTATCAACTAGCACACTTGAAGCAATAAGGGTCAGCTGGTGACCTACATGATTATATATCGATTAAGTTGTTAATCGGTAACAACTGAAAGCAATTTGATAGATAAATAACTAAGATTTATCGAACCCAATGAGAGGTGGAAGAATAAAACCTTTGAACCAGAACACATAAGTAGATATTGTACTTTTAGCGATTAATGATTATTAATGAAAAACTACTGAATAAGATTAAGTCTGATGATTATCAGATAATGGGTGACCGATGATGGTGTATAAGTATCAAGTGAGTAATTAACTGGTGAAAACCTGTTAGAGTCAGTATTGAGTAAATCTGACAACTTAATATTAAGTATATCGATTATGATGCATAATTCGATATCAACAAAACAAATACCGATAGTATTAAACTAGTATTTTAGTATGCCTACTCGATACACCGGAGACTTTCAAGTATTCTTGTAATTGATTTAGCAGAACATCGGAATCCCCTATTAAGCTTGGAAGTCACATCTTTATAGTGACACCGATTATATCTAACCAGTAAGAGTTAGATAATTACCTTAATGATTGAAAGTTAGTAATACAGACGAAAGATTGAACGACGTGTCAATGAGAGTAGTAATCCAGTAAGGGTAAGTGATATGTGTATGTGTACGCATGTACATATGTGTGTGGTTTGATTCATATGCGAACGCAGATGATGATTTGGCTAGTAAATAACTGTGTGGTTTGGAACTAGAAGATAGAAGTAAGCAATAATAAAACATGCTGTATAGAAGTCAGTAGCGTTAACACCAGTATGGTGGAACCTGGGGTAAATTTGGGTTGTACCAAATAAAAGTACTAAAACCAGTCCTTACTTGAAATAAAGGATTATTATGATATCAAAAGTGTAATAATTCATTAATATTGGAATTGTCGTGTAACTATCATTTGTATTAGAAGTAATGAGAAGATTTTGAATTAAATTAAGTTGTAACCAATAGGCAGTTTGCCTGAGGATAAAAGAGGCAAATGATGACAAATCCCGAATGTTAATTAAATGATAAAAGGTGAATAAGTATTATGATTAAGAGAAGCGAATACTGGTACTACGAGTCAGAACTTGAGGGTAAGATATTGGGGATCATTAAGTTTAATGCTTACACGGGTGCATGATCGACACGTTATTGTGTATGCATAGTAGTCTAACACATGCCTCTTAATAAGAAATAGTTTTATGAATGAGTATCATACTTGACATCATGCACATGTTTGGCTACACATATATTGAAATGATATAACATGTTGGTTATCTTGAAAAGGCTTGCATGTTGTTAGTTTAATAAGTGGTTACTTATACATGTTAATGTCTTTCTTAATATTGGCATCATGTAAAGTAGGAATCATGTGAATCCTTTATGTTATTATTGTCTCATGGATCCTTACATGTGGTTATGACATGAAGGATATGATATTTACATGTTATGATACGTGATAAACGTATCGGAGGAAGGGACCGGGTTGAACCGGAGGTGACGAAGGGGAGAATAATACGTGGTAAACGTATTGGAGGAAGGGACCTCGACGAAAGGGAGAATAATACGTGGTAAACGTATTGGAGGAAGGGACCGGGTTGAACCGGAGGTGACGAAGGGGAGATCATATTTCATGTTGATTTGCATGTTACGATTATATTTTATGTTGATCAGGTATGATACCTAGTATATCATATGATTGTTTATGATATCCGGTATATGGATATGATTGTTATGATATCCGAATTATGGATGTTAATAGGTATGGCACCTAGTATATGCATATGATTGTTATGATATCGGGTATATGGATATGATTGTTATGACATCCAGTATATGGATGTGAGTGTCCCGTATCTCTTCATTTTTTAACACAATTATAATTGGATACTACCATGAGTAGTGTGTAATGTCATATGTATATTGGGGTAGGTGCAATTTTGAACTGTAACTAATCTAGTGAGTAAAATTAGGCTCTCTAAGAGTTGTGTTGTGACCATGAATATATATATGAAATACGAACATGTTACAAACTGAAACCGGAAAGGTGATTATAAGAGACTAATGAGTAGGTCAAGTATTGCAAAATCATTGAGATTGTATGTTAATGAAATATTGGTCACGTGTACACAGAAGAATACATATAGGAAATATCAGATAATAGAAAGAGTCTATGATTCATAAGCTGCAGTATCAACCACTAGAAAGTATTGAAACTGATTTTTGATATCGCTCAACTGCATAATACTTGAAGTACAATGGTAGTATCATACAAACTCTATTTTGAATGACTTCACTCACTGAGCTGTTGAGCTCACCTCACCACAGATTGATATTTTCAGGTCATGGCAAGGCGAAGGTTCAACTTAGAGCTGCAAGGATATTCTCCTAAGATAACGTATGTACTTATTGTAAAATGTGATTCTTTTGTAAACTCTGATGTTATTAGTCACTATGAGTTAGAATAATATATCACGGAAGCACTCTTCTGTATATGTTTATTTGATGAATCTTGGGATGAACTATATGATGAAAATGAGATCTATAAGTAGGCTGATGTTAGCCGAAATCTAATTGTTGTATTGAGATGGAGCTATATTTCAGAGGAGATGCTGCCGAAATTTCTTTAGTATATTCTGATTAACGAGCAATAAGGTTGATGATCATGAAATTTTGAGATAATTAAACCATGGGCCGTTACAACAGCAGTCAATTCAACCTCGAAAGCAAAGCAAACGCCAAGGAGAATAGTAAAGTATCCTTAACGAAGCTCTGCATGTACGAAAGACATCAGTACAATCAGCAAAACCTGGACCTCCAAAAGCTGCCCAATCCGTGTTGACCTTTCGCCAACCCAGAGACAGAGGGCACCCAATGACCTATAAACCGCGTGGGTCTTAGTCGGACGGCCATCCACCTGAAGTCTCTGCAGAACCAAGAGCTCATCAAAAGAATTCTGCATCGTGCCAGTCTGGAGCGAATCCACTTCACAAATGGACCGCTAAATCAAAACAAGAAACTCAACAAAAACAATCCGTATGTGCATACATGTTTGCTTGTGTATGGGAATGAGAGGGTAGGGAGTGAAGGGGCATTGCATCATTTGCAGCTACGATTATGGACCCATTAAAATGGATTGAAGCCTAAGAAGTCACAAGCCAAAAGAAAGAAAAACCTAATTTGCAGTTTTGAGTCTAAACATATTTAACCACTTGGTCATCTTTCTCTTTGTTCTTATACTACGAGATTATATCTTATGCCCATCACGTTGCAATTGATATTTGGTTGAATGTGTGAGGCACTTGATTAAACAAAACTTTGTCATAGCTCATATTCATTTATAAATCAACACACCATTAATAAATCAACAAACCAACTAGTGATCAAGTTCACACAACAAATGGTGGTGAACCATTAACTCGAGCAAATACACTCCAAGAATACCAATTTCCATTTTCTTTTCTTTTTGCCATTTTCAATTAAGATTTTTTTTCCTTCTCCCAAATATCTTGACAAATTAAGCTTGCCCAACTTGGCTGCTGCCAACTCAAATGTGGAGATATTAAGGAAGAAATATTTCCACAGAGAAGATATGCTTACAGTTTCAAGATAATTCCAGCAGCTAGCATCACTCTAATAAAAGAAATTAATTTCCATAGACCTAAACCTTTTCTCTTCCAAGGCAAGCATCCAGACACGTGATATGCTGCAATGCATGGGACACCATGGGCAAAAAGAGAGATTTCTCTATTAGATGCAACACATGCCCTAATTGGAAAAGTATGTTGATATCATACACATGTATAGTACTCATGCATGCATATTATGTGAGTGGTGAGAAAACCAAGCAAGCATGCGTTCTGATATGATTGTACTCAACTATCTCCTTCTTCTTGGGTCACTGTCTGATCTTGACCAGTGCTGTCTCCAACCAAAAAGCACCATGGCCAAGATCCATCTCTCTCTCTCTCTCTCACACACACACACACACCCACACACACACACAGTCTCATGTACCTTCCAACAAAGTGTTGAAGTGTGGGCTTAGCTGTAGATTGGAGCTAGCTCTCACTTTTTGTGAATTTTCTGTTTTGTTCTGTCACCCACCAAACTGTACATAAAGATAGGGGCCCTGATTCCTATTGTACTGACCATGTCTTTTGAATATCTTGTGTGTGTGTGTGTGGGTGGGTGGTTTGTGTGTGTGTGTGTGTGTGTGTGTGTGTGTGTGTTGGGGGTGGGGGGTATCTTCTCTTCTTCTTCTCTTTTCTAGAGATGGGACTTCTCCTGATCTTTGATTGAGGCTTGTGTAAATACCAGGACTAGTAGTTTGAAATTCTTTAGTGCTGAGGTGATAATTGATCTTTCCCCCACTTTGGTGTTTTAATGTACCAGCTGGATGCATACCAAGTATAAATGTTATTTTGGTACATGTTTTGGCTCATGTGATTGGTTCTTTTTTGATGTTGCTGGACTTATCGGGTCCCGGATCCGACCCATGCGTGTTGCGGGTTCTGGATCCGACCCAAACCCGGTCACACCGTCCTTCTTAAGGCAGTTTTGGGCTGGGTTAGGGTTTATTTGGTGCGCCCTTGTGGGGTTTGTTCGATTTCATCCAATATATGCGATTGCTCCTTTGATTTACCACTTTAAGGAAGAAGTAAAGACTACAATGTTATGGAAAGCTTTGTATCTTTCACTCTCACAAAATATGACAGATATCATTTATCTACATATATAGAGAACAAGAGTTTGTAATCTTCACATCTGTTAACAAGGGAAAGGATCATTTAGATTTTGGGTTAAAATGAAGAGATTCCACTGATTTGGGTTAAGATTACGTAAATCATGCTTGTGCAGTTAATACTAATACGATCTGCATGCATATCTTTGTGTATATATATATACACTAGTATACTGCTCTGTCTGCGGGCCTGTTTGGTTAAGGGTGGAAGTGAAGAAGTGAAGAAGTGAGGAAGTGGTGATAGTTCCCTTTGGAACTTGAGAATTGGTTAGTAAGTTTTCGGTATTTGGATGTTGTTGGGAAGTGTGATTTGAAAAATGTTATGTCTTTTTCGGTGTTTGGATGACAATGTGAAAGTGGAAGTGGAAAAGTTGACCACAAAGTTGACCGCAAAATAATATTAAAATAAAAAATAATTAAGAAAAATAAAAAATGGACTGTAATTAGAATGCAAGTGAGATTTACATAATCAAAAAATTAACTGTTTTGTACTACAACTATTACAAATGAGATTTACATGACCACAAAATTAACTGTAGCACTCTGGAAGTGAGAAAATGGTTGTGTAAAAGAGAAAAGAGAAAAGGAAAAGTGATTTTCTTATTTTCCTTTTCCGGTGTTTGGATAGATAGGAAAGTGAGCAATTATACTTTCCCATTTCCTTACTTCGCCCACTTTCTTGCAACCAAACACGCCCTGCGGTGAAAACCGACCGACAGAGCGGCGGAGACGGAGGTGTCGGGGGAGGGGGGGTTGGATGGGATGAGAGGGAGGGGAGGAGGGAGGAAGGGGATGGTCTCTTTCAGCTGAAGACAGACATACAGGTAAAATTCATGGAGTCACGGGAAAAAAGCCTCTTTTTGATCAGTTTTGATAAGATCGTATACTTCTATAATTTTTGAATACGAAGCTGGAAATTAGAGAAATGTCCAAAATTCAGCGACATTCTCCATTGAGGGCCTGTTTAGTTGTCGTAAGTCGTAAGCCGTAAGTCGCAAATCGTTTTACAGTTGCAAGTAAGTTAAATGCAAGTAAGTTTTATGATGTTTGATTGGTAATTAAAGTTGTAAGTGAAAAGTGCATTGTGTTTTACGGTATCGTAATGTGTAAGTCGTAAGTGGAAAAGTTGACCACAAAATTAACTGTTTGTTGATTAAAAAAATTAAATAATTAAAACTAAAAATAAAATTAAATAATTAAATTTAAATTTAAATTTAAGTAAGAATAAAAAATATAATTAAAAATATGAAAAAAATAAAAATTAAAAAAAATAAAAATATTAAATATTAAATAACTAAAAACAATTAAATATTAAATAAATATAAATAATAATAAATTAATTCAATTTATTAAATAAATAAAAATAAACAACTATTAATAATTAAAAATAAAAATAAATTAATTAAAAATATAATATATTGAATAAAAAGTTAAAAATTAAATATATTAAATATTAAAAAATAAAAAAAATATCTAATAAAATCAAAACTTATTAAATTTATATTAAATATTAAAATAAAGTAAGAACTAAAATTAAGTGGAATATATTACATTAATTTAGTATAAAAAAAGATTAATCTAGTAATAAAAAAGATTCTAATATTAAAAATTATTGAATTATTAATAAAAACTTTAATTTATAAAATTAATAATTATATGTAATCTAATAATTAAATTTTTATAATATAAAAAGATTAATCTAATTACAATTAATTGTCAGCAATACAAATTTGCATGACCACAAAATAATTGTTTGTGCTGCAAGTGGGTTGTAAGTGGGATTTGCATGATCATAAAATTAACTGTTTGTATTGCAAGTGGATCGTAATTGGGATGCAAAAAAACAACTTGCGACTTACGCGGTGAAACATAAAAAAAGAAAATATTACCACACATTTTAAATTCGTTAATAGGCAGATTCTTTATTAGGTGAAAATTAGAAGAGCTGGCAAAAAGTTGGATGGCAGTCTCAATCACACCATTAAAAACTGGCACTTTTTTTTGGTAATCAGTGATTAAGTGTTGAAATTGCTTGATTAATAAATTTACGTGATACTTTTGGAGATTGATGCTGCGTGGTGTTTACAAAGTGGTCGTTAGAGTTGGCATCCATCATATATAAACATTACATTAATAATTTGAGGAACTAATTGATTGATTGATTAATTAATTAATGGTATAATTAGGTCTTTAATCAGCTGGGAGTTGAGACTTGAGACTCTCAGACTCTCTTGCTTATAATTTTTTGAGGGGGAAAAAAATCTCTTTATATGTGGATAGCGTCTTCTTGGTAAATTAGTTGTTGAGTTGGATGTCTAACTACTAGTCCCACATCAGCTAGATATGAGGATGATCTTCGCATATAAGGATTTGAGCAACCTTATCTAGAAGACTAGTCTTTGAGATGGTGCTTCAAGTCCAACAATTGGTATTAGAGTCATGCCTTAAACTTAGCCGGTGCAAAAAGACTCTTTGATCGAGAGGGGATTGTTGAGTTTTGGACGTCGAACAAATAGTCCTGTTCTCGGTGTATATAAGGATTTGTGGCATTCTTATCCAGTACTGCCTAAATCAAGGAAGGAATACATGAAGAGTAGAAGGGCATAAACCTAGAATTTGAAGCTAGAAAATGGACGCCCAACAAGAGGAGAGGATCCGAATCCCCAATAAGATGCACCACCTAGGGGTGGCAGACGGGTCACGACCCGCCAGACCCGACCCGACACAACCCGGAGTTAGCGGGTCTGGGTTTGGGCTAATTGAGTTTGGGTCGTAATCGGGTCGACCCGTCTGACCCGATTATTAAATGGGTTGGGTCGACCCGAACCCGCCAGACCCGCTTGACCCAATTATTCTCTCTCCTCCTCGGCCTCCTCCCCTCGATCTCCTCCACCGCCTCCTCCCCTTCACCTAAATTAAATTGTCAAAAAATATGCGTGAGCCCAAAATTTCAAACCTGTGACATCTAGTGTATGAGTTTAGTGTGATGACACACCATATCACCAAACAATTTAAGAATTGTATTTAAGGCTTAATAATCGGGTCAAACGGGTCGGGTCGGGTCGACCTGATTAAGTCTGGGTCTGGGTCTGAATTTTTGACCCGTATAATAATCGGGTCGGGTCGACCCGACCCGATTATTATACGGGTCGAGCAGTAATTGGGTCGGGTCGGGTCGACCCGACCCAATTGCCACCCCTAGCACCACCTATTATTATTGTTTTCAAAAATCAAAATAAAATCAAGGAAACATTTTTCATTTGCCAAAATTTCTCTTTTGGATGAGATGTAGAACTCTAGCCTCTACAAAATGATTTAATTACTAGATTTTTTTTTTTTGGCATTGAAAACGTACATGAATAAAATAAAAGTTTATCTAAAATTAAATTCTCATATTAATTTGTTGAAAAACATACATTGAAAAATAATGGGAGGCTTTTTCATTAAGTTTACTCTTTAATAACTTTTTTTATGAGTAATTAAATCCGCTCTTTGAGACAAGTTTCATGGCCATAGATTGTAGCACAAAGGAAGGAAATCAAGGAGAGAGAATATAATTGTGAAAAGTAATGCTACTAACTTAAAAAAGAGGGAGGATATCCTAGAGTTTCTATTTTATGCACTTTCAAGCAGCCGCCATGGCGGCGCCTCTACCGTGAGGCCCTCTTTACGATCTCCTCTTGCAAATATAGAAAGTTCTTCAATCACAATCACCAATCCCTGAAGTGCCGCCAGCGAATCAAATCTAGCATCAACTATGCCAATATTGGACTCTTTGATAATGGCCTTCATTATTAGACTTCTTTTTGCTTTTCTTTTTCTTGTGTTGAGCTGAAGCTTGAACAGGTATTTTTCCTGATGTCGTTGGCCGTTGTGTCTCGTCAGTGATTTTCTCATACTATCTCAGGTATGATTTCCCCGACCGAGTACCTGTTGGTTAAGATGCAACATCATGTGCTGTCAAAACATGCTTCTCATCTTCAAAGTCACTAAGAGAAGCTACTGTTATGTTGTCGTCATCTGGCAGGACAGAGATAACGTTACGGGATTTTTCATTCGGCTTGGGTTTTTTTGAGTCCCATTGTTCATCTTTGATAAGATCTAGGTGCACCCACATGATTTTCCGGTCTTCAATGTCATTGGAATGAGGCCTTCAGTCTCCAGTCGTGCCTTTGAGGCTAGGGCATTTCTGCGGGGACAGTAACATTTGAAAAAGTGCCAAACTCAAGAGTCATCATGTTCGCAGTGACTTTCTTCTGTTCTGACTTTAAAGTCAGACTTCAACGTCAACCAGAGTCTGAATTTTATCCTTGAGGACAAAGCATTTGTTGGTAGGATGATGAACCATCCTATGCAAAAGGCTTAGTTGGGATCGCTCATACGTCCCACTTCATTAGGGCGTCAAACCTCTGGAAGTTTCAACTTAGCGCCCTTTTAGAGCAAGCGAAAAATGGTAACAACCTGCTCATCTTTAAAGGAGTACTGTTTCGGAGAAAACTTGGACTCCTGATTACTGGTGCCACTCTTTTTAGTTTTCGAAGGAGTTTCTCCTGACAACTCTACAGACATGGTTTCTTTCCCTTTTGATTGAGAATACTGTACTATTTCGCCACGTTCTTTGTTGTTCACACCCATTTTTCTTTAGGTATGGAAGGTTCAAACTTTGTAGCCGACTTCTCGGTTATTTCAGCTTTCTCAATAAGCTCTTTCCAAGTATGGGCCTTAACAACTTCCATGCGAATCTCTACTTGGTCCAGAGAGTTGTGCCTACATGTTTGCAATAACATAGGTAATGACATCCCTGCTGGACACATCGGAGATAGATTTCTGAATTTTTTCAATGTAATCACGGATCGATTCTCCTTCTTTTGCACTGTGGAAAGGAGTTTTCCATGGTTACCTCGGTGTCATCCTCATAGAAGCGAGAAAGGAACCAAGTCTCCAAATCGATTCAAGAATTGATGGAACCCGGTGGAAGGCTTTTGAACCAATCGAAGGCCACTCCTTTGAGAGTACGATAAACAATTTGACCATGATGGCATCATTATCTATTACTTTACCAGTCTGGGACCGGAAGTAATAGATATGCTGGTTCGGCGAACTCTTACCATCATACGTATGTAACGTAGGTGGCTTGAATTTCGGCGAGTATGGCACCGAATCCCATTCAATTGGGTAAGGGCGAGTCATACCTATATTCTTCAGCTCATCCCTCTGGGTTAGGAATGCAATCTGAGCCTGGATGCCTTTAATGACCTCGACATCGATTGAAGAACTTTCCTTCGACTCTCAATCTTAGGACGTTCATCATCATTATGTACTCCTCATTATGGTTACTCCCGGTGTCATTGTTATTCCGGTTGGTCAGGAGCTGAGCTAGCATCAGTTAAATATTATCCAAAGCTTCTTGCTGTGCCCTGAAAGTTTGCTATTGAGCCTACATCCATTGGTGAAGATCATCATTGTTGTTGTCGGGAATGTTAACCGACACTCTGCCTGTTTGCACAGAGCTGACTGTTGCTGAAGAGACATATCCACTAGCTTCTCCCTCATCATCAGACCATTGGAAGAGACTTTTCAGTGGTTCTAGTGACATCACCTCAGTTGAAGAGGATGGTTGTTCATAATTATAGGGTATATCATGTGCCTTAGAATGCACCCTCTTGCCTTATTAAGACTTGGCCCAAACCGGGGCTATAGTCCGAATCTGGAGAACTAAACAAAAGAAAATTAGTATCACGTCTCCTTCGTCTGGTCCTGAGCGGTTCGCGTCCCCTTCCTATCATGTTGACGGATGCTGAGAGAAGATCTGGCACGTTTTGTGTTTTGTTCTTTTTCTGAGGTTTCACATAAGCTTGAATCGATAGTCGGTTGAAATCGACTGTCGAGTTGGAAGAATGGTGGAGACTGGCCCTATTCGGCAATGGACTGAATGGACAGTCACCAACTGGCACCATGCTTGTTTACAGCGGGAGGAGAAGTATGGCTTAGTTCTTCACAACAGAACTTTTATTTGTTAATTAAAAACTCTTGCAAATCGGGATTAACCGAGCTTAAGCGGTTTAGCACAGAGACTCGAGGAGGTCGTATGCTAGGTTGTTCGAGTTGGGGAGCTCTAGTGAAGCTTCTCTTTTTAATTATAGGTGAAGTTAAAACAACTTCACCTATAGCATTAGCTTCGCTCTGTTGACATTTAAAAAAGACAAGATTCTGACTGGCCTGAACAATGTCTAAACTTGTAGACATTTACAAAAGACAAGTGACAGATAAGCTGATGACCAGTTCTCACCCATCTCCGAGGGACAAGGAAGCAACTTGGACTCTACTGATCCAGTGAAGCAGACAGTAAGCCCAGATTGTCTCTAAACAGACCTCAGCAGGTCTAAGATGCTAGCACTTAGCATCACATGAGCCCAAGGGATAGCCTCGTCTGAGAGGCTAAGATCATCTAAACTTCGCCTTGAAGCCATTCACAGCTCCGTCAGGAAGCTAACTTATAACTTCGCCTGAACTGCTCAAGTTAACTCCGCAGAGAGTTAGCTTCGCTTGAAGCCACACGCAACCGCGCAGAAGGGTATGCGGTAGCTTCGCACAGACGATATCTAGCTCCGCTGAAGAGCTGTCTTCTGACTTCGTCATATGGTTCTTCCAGCTCTGCTGCGAGCTCGATGCGGGCAGCGCCGCTGCGGGTCTGCTATGGTCGACCTTTGACCAATTAAATCTCTAGATGAGATCAAATCTAATCAGGATTGAGATCAAATCCAATCAAGATCAAATCTGAGATCAAATTTGACAGTTGATTGCCATAATCTCTTGACTCTCCTAAAACGAGTAAGAGGATCAGGGGAGATCTTCCAACTATATGGAAAGAATCAAAACAGATCAAGAGGATCAACCGACCTGCTACTTCTAGCTTAGCAGAAGCTAATCCTAGCCTCGTAGTAAGGCTACTTTCCAGATTTAAACAGATTTGATTCAATCTGTTTCTATATTTTCAAGGGACAATTATACCCTTGCTCTCCCTATAAATAGCCCACCAGGGGCACAAGGAGAGAGGCGCGTGCACGAAGAGCTCCACACACGCAAGGACTTCTTCACGACTTCTCGAGAGGACGCACCGTGCGTACAAACAGAGATCTATTCTCTTGAATTCAGAGACTTTTAGAGAGCTGCTTCTCTAATCAGGGTGCTGATACCCTAATACCTCCCTTCTTCTCAAGGAATCTCCAGAACCAGGCGAGAAGGAATTCCTATGTGAAGGCAGTTTTGAGAAGTAATAAGAGGGTTCTACCAACCTTCTGTTCTCTGATTCCCCGAACCAGGTGAAAAGGGAATCTCATCGCTTGCATCGTCAAAGGGACAAAGTGGTCGCGCGCTGACCAGACTCCTATCTGCACACTTCTCCAGAATCTCTGAGGAGATCTACTTGTAATCTTCTGTATTGCTTGTAATTTAGCTCCTCAACTTCTCTTTTTTTGTAAGTTTTTTCCTTTGCAAATCAATGGAAAACACGCTCGACGAAGCTAATCTTTTAGCTCTGCCCCCAAGTGCGAGCTTAGTGCTAGAAAGCACTGGGAGCGAAGCTTTGGTAGCTTCGCTTTTAGCGCACAGTGGCGCTTTGATCTTCACGCTGTGGTGAAGGTGATTAGCACTACACAATACTTTAGTTCTAGCTTTGCTGCCAGGGACTTTATTAGTACCCTTAGCTGCTGAAGCTGCATAAGCGACGTTATCAGTACTTGGGGGTACGCCCTTAACTTCACTCAAAGGAGTGAAGTTAGTACTGGAAACAAGCGCTCTATGGTTAGGCGAAGCCAATGAGGCTTCGCGTCTAACTTTGCACTACGCGCCCAATTCAGCCTTGCGGCTAAGGGGACTTTGAGCGCCCCGCGTTGAAGCTGCACAAGTAATGCCATCAACACTTAGAGGCGCTTTGCCCTTTTCTTCACGTGAGAGGCGAGGTTGAGCTTCAACTTCGCCTAAAGATTCACGCAGAGGGGTTCTGGTTTCGCCCTCCAAATTCGCTTACTCTGAGCATTTCTAGGTTCCCGTGGAACCTGCTTGACTTTGAATAGGCCGTCATGTTGACATGAAGTTAACTTAGTTTCGGTTGAGGCTGAAAGAAATTGGAGCGAGGTTCGCTTAACCGCGTATGCGGCTAGCATAGGCTTGGATAAAGCCTCAATCAGAGTTGCTTTCTGATCTATAACCGGTGGAGTTTTGGCTACAGAGACCCTCCTATGCTTCTGTGCATGGAGTGCTGGATCACCCCCAGAGAGAGTTCCTCGAACTTCTCTTGATCAAAGTGGATGATCAAATTTTTGACGGTGATGGGTCAGCACTCTAACTGTTGCATTACGACATCATCTCCTAGTTGTGGAAGAAGACCTTATTCCCCAGCGGAGTAAACCATCTTGTTTTCCATTGAAAGTTGATTGTGAAAAACTTACAAAAAAGAATTGAGGAGTGAAATTATAAGTAATTCTTTAAAAAAATTACAAGTGGATCTTCTCTGAGATTTCTGGGAAAGTATACTAGTGGGAATCTGATCAGCGCGCGATCAGTTTATCTCGTAGACGATGCAATCGGTCCGATGTTCAAGCCTTCTCGGGGGAATTTCCTTCTCGCCTGGTTCCGAAAATTCTTTGAAGATGGAAGACTTTAGAAGAGAGTTAAATCTCTAGAACTTTGGGAGCTTGGAAGTAAGAATAAACCTCTGGCTAAGAGTCTCTTAGATCTCTGAAATTTTTCAGCCCTGCTTCATCTTGCGAGGGGCTATTTATAGCCAAACAGGGGTGTAAACCGCCTCCTTGAATTTATTAAGGCTGAATCAACCTGTTATCTTTACGTCAGCCTTGATATAGCCTCACGGTGAGACTAGGAGGAGCTTCCAACGAAGTTAGGGTGCTGGAACCCGCTACAAGTCTCCACTTATTGTGGGACCAAGTGGGCGGGTATAACCGTCCACTAAAGCAACTAACTCCACTATTAGAAGTGGAGTTACAGCTATTAAATCCAACATGGGGATCTAAAAATGGTCAGATGACCTGTTAGAGTTCATAGTAGAATTCTGTCGAAGCTTCGTACGAAGTAGTTTCCTGCGCGGCAGTAGCTTCTCGCGAAATTAATTTGATAGCTCCATGTGGAGCTAGCTCCTGTGCAGAGTTAAGTCAAACTTCATGCGAAGTTGATTTGCCCCAGATGGAGACTTTGATAATGGTCATTAAATGACCTGAAGGAGCTCTAAGTAGAGCTACATACAACTTCACGCGAAACTAGTTCGAAGAAGTTTCATGTGAAGCTAGCAAAGCTTGCTTTGAGCGAAGCTAAGTCTAGACCTCCTCGATTATTTTCAGCAAGTCTTTTTGCCTATCAGTGTATTGGACACATAGATAAGTTTAAATACTGTCTGGCCTGGTTGCTGAATTGTATTATCAAGGGGCCGATTTTTTTTAAGCGTCAATGTAGTTAATCAGAGTGCGCAGCGGAAGCATGGATTAGCAGTTGTTTGTCCGGATCCAGCTGCCCTTGATCGGCTCATGAGATTCTCATATTTCTACTCGTGAGTATTTTTCAGTCATTTTATTGCATATCATGCTCTTGCACCTCTTAGTGATCCAATATTCTTAGAAATTATCATGCTTTGTGATAACTGTGTACTTGTGCTATTATTGTGGGAATGTATATTACCACTGTGCTTCCGTGCTTTGATTCTTTCATGTACTGATACTTAGCGTATATATGTGAGGGTATTTCTGCCTTGCGTATATACGTCGCAGTAACGTCTCCATATCTACGGGATTGGGATATTACAGAAGGGTCCTTTGGTTTGTCGATAAACTCTCGAATGGATTGTCTTTAGAAAGTCCTTCCTCCAATCCGTATCGAGGAGAAACTCCAGAGGACATGCTTGAAGAAAGCGCGCTTTCAGCATTAGAGAACATACTTTTATCAAGCATGTCTTTGTCACGTGGTATAGGAATAAGCTCCTCCTCATGCCCTAAAAAACTTGATGCTCCTTATGAAGAGTAGGATGAGAAGCTACATTTCCTGACGGAAGGAGATAGTCAAAAAGAGAGAAGTCCAAATTGCTAAAAGATCACTGGAGCCCTGTGAAGAAAGAGGACCGGTGGAAAAAATGAGAGAAGTTTCAGATTGTTCAGAGGAAGAAGTTTCGGAAGACATAATTCAAGGATAAATTGCTTGAGGAAGTTTAGAAATCAAATCAAAGCAAAAGAGCACAAATATTTTTTTTAAAGTTAGATCTTTAATATATAGTACTTACAGGCACTGCAAAAATACCAATACTCTGAAATGACGTTTATAGTAATAAGTATTAGAGGTGACGATTGAGTATTCAGAGAAAAGATAAAAAGCATTTAAATATTTAGTTGAAACAATTATGATGGGAGAACCTCCAGAGTACTTTTTAGAAATTTATGATGTGAACTACAAATTAGCTTTTTATAGAATGTTTATTTCCATTTTTTAAATTTTGTACTGTGCACATCTTTCTTTTATCTAAATTAATTTTACTAGTGTTTTTTGAAACGCTCGTTGTATCATGGTGGATAGGATATTAATGACTGCGGCTAGGTCGCAGTCATAATATAGTATTTTATAATTTGTGTTATATGAGGATTGCTAACACGGTCGCAGCGCTAATTTACTTTGTTAGCACTGAGTGTTTGCTAGGACTGCGACCTTTGTTGCATTTTTATAAACGAAAACAATTCTTTAATAGCGGATTGCGATTAAGACTGCGACTGAGGTCGCGTTGCTTAACGGTAGCAAGTTTTATATATTATTCTTACACTTCGAACTTGATTGCAGTTCATATGTACAATGAGAACTAACCATTTTTGGGTTCATACTGCGGCTATAGTCACAGTTCATTTAAAATAACATTTTTTATTAAATTTGACGACCAATTTTTTGTCTCAGTTATAACAATATCTACTTTATAATTAACTGCGACCATGGTCGCAGTTCTTATTACCAATAAAAAATATATATACAAGACTGCGATCAAGGTCGCAGTATTTTAAACAGCTTATTTTCAAAGATTGTAATTTTGATCGGATTTAAAAAAAAGAAATTATACTAGACCGCGATCAAGATCGCAATATTTTAAACAACTTAATTTTGAAAAATAGCGACTTTGGTTGTAGTATTCTTTAAACAAACAAATTTAAAAAGTCAAAATCACGGTCTATATCTTGAAATATTTATAAATAACTTATGTTCAAAATTACTAATTTCAAAGATTGTGACTTTGAGTCGCAGTTTTTTTAAAAAATAAAGTTAAAAAACCCAAAGTTGTAGTCTAAAGTTTGAAATATTTAAAAACCTTTTTTATTTCAAATTATTATTTTCAAAGACTGCGACTTTGATCGCAGTTTTCTTTAAACAAACAAATTTATAAAAAGGGCTTAAAGTCGCAGTTTACAGTTAAACTGTGATTAAAGCTGCTTTTTACTCCAAATTAGTATTTTTTTTAAATACTATGACTTTGATCACATTCATTATAAAAGAAATTAGTGCTCGGTAAGTTCTTCAACAGAAATTTGTCTGAAAATCACAATTTTTTTGCTCGTAAAATTTGTGTAGGATGAGTTTTTACTAGGTTAAAAGTAAAATTGAGGGTATTTTGGTCAATTGGTATAATAAAGTGATTGATGGCTCTTTAGCGGGAGGTTTTTGGCTTCGTTATCGCCTAAATTCTGTTACAGATCTGTGGCAGAGATTGCACGACGTCGTCGCCGGCTGACAGACTCTCTCAGCTGGCGGTTGAGTGTGTAACCCCTATACACACACACACTTGTGTCATTCTGGAAGGATTCGAGGCCAAATCCTTCCCACTCAAATGCCAACATCCGACATTCGAATACAAGATCCACTTCATTGAAGTTGATCTATATTATTTTAAGTATTTATAAACTAAAAATCAAGCGTTTTGAATACTTTTTGCTCATGCATCAAGTAGGGAAAAAAACGAACGGCCTAAACAGTGAGTTAGTTAGTTTAACGATGTAGAACATTTGAAACGTAATAAAATCAGTTTATAGGATTTTTAAATGTTTAGATCATGATTAAATGGCCGGATCGAGAATTTGTATGTCTAAAGACATAAATCTAATCAACTCACTATTTTTGGCCGTCTATTTTGAGCCGCTTGATCGATGGGCAAAAAGTATTCAAAACATTTGATTTTTAGTTTACAGATACTTGAAATAATATAGATCAACTCCAACAGAGTAGATCTTGTATTCGAATGTCAGATGATTATATTTGATTGAGAAGCATTCGGGCTCGAGTCCTTTCGAAATGACACAAGTCTATCTCTTGTGTCATTAAGGATTCGAGGCTGAATCCTTCCCACTCAAATACACCCCTATGACATTCAAATGAAAGATCCACTCTGTTGAATCTATATTATTTCAAGTAGCTAAAAAAATAAAAAATCATGTATTTGAATACTTTTTGCCCATTCATAATTAGGCACAAAATGGACGACAGAGAATAACATATTACTTAGATCTACGTCTTTAGACATATAAATTTTCGATCCGACCATTTCATTATGATATAAACACTTAAAAGTTCTCACACGCTCATTTTGTTAGATTTCAAATATTCTATACCATTAAACTAACCAACTCACTATTTCTGTCGCCCATTATGCGCTTACTTGACGGATGGGTATAAAGTATTCAAAATACATGATTTTTTTATTTTTAGTTACTAAAAATAATGCAGATCAACTTTAATGAAAAGAATCTTACATTCAATATCGTAATATTATATTTGGTGAGAAAAATTTGTTCTCGAATCTTTTCGAATGATACAAGTGTATTTCTCTATAGTGCAATAATAATAACACAGCTGGACACCATCTGTCCCTTGCTGGATCCGGCAACATTTCCATATCTGGTCCGCCTACTGGCCGAGGGACAACAAATTTAAAATAAGAAAGCGGGAAAAAAAAGAAAATTAGCCAAAAATAAAAGAAAATAAAATAAAATAAAGGCAAGAGTGAGTCGTGCTCAAAACTCCTCTCTCTCTCTCACAAATTGACGGTTGAGTGACAGCGAACCTATTTATATTTCCTCGCTCAAGAAGTCTCTCCTCGCCTCTCCCCACTCCTCCCCCCTCGCCGCCGGCGTCTGAGGGGATATCTCCGGCGATCTACCCGCAAGAATATTCCTTCCTCTTGGACGAATCATTGAAATCCACCACCCATCTCGCCTCAAGGTCTGTGCTGTGCTGTTATTTGTAATTTTTGTGAAATTTTATTCTGTTTTTTTTTTTTTACTCTTTTTTGTTGATTTTTCATAATGCGCGCGCTAGTTTATGCAAGTTTTTCTTGTTTTTTTTTTTTAATAATTTCCTTTTACAATCCTCTTTTTAGTGCTAAAATTTGGATTTGGGAACTGCTGCTTTTGCTCTACAGCTGCTATCTTCCCTTTTCTCCATGACCATTTAATTTTTTTTTTATTTTTCATTTTTTCCCATTTTCTTATTTATCCATTTCTGGAAAGTAAGTACTGCGTTAATTTCTTCCTTTTTTTTTTTGAGGGAAACCTATTTTATTTTTCTTAATTTGCTAAAATAGATTCTGGACTCAATCAATTGATGCCGCTCTCGTAATTTTCTTTCTACAGTTTTTTTTTTTACCGTTTCCAGTCTAAAGACAGGATTTTGGAGTTCCTGCTGATGATATTTTCTCCTCTTTTTCTTCACATAATTTGTGCTTTATATGCCCTTTCAAAGTTTTGCTGGGGCTTAGTTCCCAATCCATCAGATTGCTTGCTATCATAGGGCTTAGTTTCTTTCAATCCCGCGTGAATTTGTCACTTCACTGTGGGCCAAATGCCCTCAGCTCTGTTGTTGCTTGGGATACACATCATGTTTTCGATTAATAATTGAGAGAAGATTATTCATATGGAGCTGTATCTATCTAGAGCTTGGTTGCATCTCGCGTCTATTTTACATGGAAGTCTTTGTAGGTTAGATTTGAAACCGTCCTTGATTGCTTAGCTTGCTGAAGTTATTTTCAAGAAGCCTGTTTCTGGGTTTGAGGGCCAAAGATTTTCACTCCTGTCAGCTCTGGTTGAAGATAATGGGGCTTGTGAATGATCACTGTAAATAGCTAATCTCTGTGATTTTTTTTATGAGTATTTTGCTGCTTTTTTTTGGTTTATTAGGAGTTGATGCTACTCTCTGAATTCGTGTTTTAGTGTGGTTCATTTATCTGGATCAAATATTTTACTCTTTTTTCTTTTTCCCTTTTTCATGTTTGTTGACAAGCCAAATATAATCCTAGATAAAACAATCAAAATGAAAATTGCCTAAACTAGATGATGATCGACCTAGAAATACGGCATCAACAGCCCATGAATCCCAAGAAGAGAACTCGATAAGATTTAGAAAATATCAGATACATAAAAAACTTGAATTCCTTTGTTCATTTTTTTTTGTTCTGAGTATTCACATTAGAAGTCTTTACCTTTCTCTAGGTTTAGAGTGTAAAAGAAGGCCAATAAATTGTTGGTGTAATGGATTTTATGATGTGCTTTTGTTGTTTCTTTTCTATGTATGATTGATAGATATTTGTTAGTAGGCGGTATTGAAGTCATTTTCAGTTGGTTAGTCTTTAGAGTTTCTTCTTTCTTGTGAGAGGATTGGGTGACCACTAGCTGTAAAAGTTCACACTTATGAGTCTATGCATGAGAACTGCTTGTGAATAGATATCTCTTAGAATTAATTTAGTTTATCCACAGAAAAGTAAAATATTCTTCTCAGAAAAGGAAAGCACTTTGATGTTCTGATTGTTTTCACGATATTGGCCATTCAATGAACCGCAAGGCTATCGATTTGCTCCCTTTTCAGTAGGTCAGGGTGCCCTCTCCAATTTGCATTATTTCAGGTTAAACCATAGGGGGATATTCTCCATTCTGTTTAGCTAAGTGATTTGGTGAGTTTTTCAGTATTTCCTTCAACACCCATCTTTCCCGTTAGAGTTCAGATCATTTTCAATGCCACGAATATCAAACCAGAAGCCGTGAGATTTTAACAGTGGCTATTGCAGCAGACATCTGAGCTCTAATATGGTTCTTTTTGGAGGTTATTTTCAGCAGAAGATCTCATGCCTTTATAGGATATAGCATATTCTCACTTCATTTCTTCTGCTTGGTTGGTATTTGACCATCAAGACCCATGCATCAGTGTGGTAAGATGATACAAGTATGAAGTGTAGTTACAACAAAGGTATTAAACTTCCATTTTCATTAGTAGCTAGAGAAAATAATTAAATAAAAAGTAGAAAAATATTTTCTTTTACTTCT
>JAVJIF010020316.1:0-80007 GCA_038442645.1 Agave tequilana | reverse complement strand
AAATAGAAAGCTTATAATTAAATTAATTCATTAACATAAGAGAATGTACAAGGTATATATGAAGATAAGGTGGGTTATGGGTAACGACCCAATAACCCAATAACCCAATACTAATAAGTAATCTTAACAAAAGATATTACCTTTTAATGTTCTTTTCATACATATACTGAGTATATAAAAGTTATATATTTAATATACATATTTTAGGTGGGGGGCATATATTATTTCGACAATTCTCGTCTCGTTTGGAGAATTGTTGTGTCCAACACCAAGTGTCTCATTCGTGTTTGTGTCTACAGCTAGTCATAGGTTTTTTAAAGGTTCTAGCATTGGACAATTGAGGACACTGGGATTTCCTCCATGCTTGATCTAACAAAAAAAAACATTACGCCCATTTATGCGTGTGCATGATAATGGGCAAAATGTTTTCCCCTATTCTTTAGGGTTACTAAAGCTGAATAATTATGTGGACAAGAAACATTTGACTACCTACAGCACTTGCAGTTAAGTGTAGATGTTACTTACTCATGTGAACACTTTTAGGCCCATATCTGCATCACGTGATGTGCTCAGTCAACAGATAATTCATGACTAAAATGAGAAATTGACAATAGTTATATCGATAGATAAAGATGTAGACATGCCATCTTTAGATGAACCCAGCTCATATTGAATTTTGGCTAATGATGTACTAAATAGTTTGTTTCTTTTCTTCAGTGTGAATCTTGTCATGGTCAAGCAGAAAGGCTCCTTGATTCAGCTAAAGAAATGGAGGACTCAATTGCTGTGAATCTCAGGTCCTGATGATAGTTTGCTTACCTTTAATGCCTATACTATTTACTGACTCTACAATATTAATACATTACATACTTTCATTTTTCTAAGTGCAGATCTCAAATAACCAAGCCTTACTATGATAATTTGAGGTCTAACTATGAAACCCAGAAATGAATTTGCCTGCAATAGTAATTTAACTCAATCTTTGTTGCATGGATACTTCATAGAGGAACAGTTAGCCATGTCTTAGACGTGTAGAATTTCCGATACTTGGATACTTAGTGGATAGTTGTTGGATACTTCCTAACTTTATGGCATATTCTAGATGTATTGGTTAACGCATAAGCAATGGAGATCAAGTTCAGTTTGATTTCTGTGTAATGTGGATACTTTTTAGAGTACGCACATGTCAATGTGTGTCAGATAATTTGAATACTTGGTTGATACTTATCACATGCTTCCTTAAAAAAATTTATAAAGTATTATAAATGGATTGATGACTCAGAAATTAATAAATTCAATGCATGAAAGATAGCATTCATTATTCAATTTGATTAATAGATGCATTTGCAGTTCCACTGATAAAATATAAAGGATGATGATTATCAGGCAATTTTGATTTCTATAACTTCAAACATTTATATAACATGAATACATTAATATATTTAACCATTTTGGTATTACTAAATCATTATATGACTCATTAATATGATGTATCTGTGATTAGCAGGATCCTGAACTTCTGAGATTTCCATATTCACATATTCATGTTGTGTTGTAGCCATATATGTATGCGCAACACGGTATGCGTCCCTGAGTGCGTGATGTACTTTTGTATCACTACGTATTTGTACTAAATCATTATATAAATATATTATCCTCAACCCTCCCTCGACCTGCAGGGCATGTTAGAATATAAATATATCACCCTTATCTTCACTATAGCTTTGGAGTTTTAGTGCAGTGACAATGACTTAATATGATAGTAATAATAGATGATCTTAGTTTTGAATTCAACATTTTGCTTAACATAAATTCTCTTATGCTTTTGCAAAATATTCATCTTAGCTCCTTGAAAATTATCTAGATTTCGTTCTATAGAATTGACAGAGAAATTCTTCTTCCTCACTTTCCCATTTTCTTGATCGGCCCACATTTGTTAAAAGTTCGCCACATTTGTTAAAAGTTCATTCACAATCCAGTCTAACCAAAACACGATAAACTTGTTTCATGGTATCGTATGAGATTGGCAAAGAGGATAGTGTTGTGGATACTTTAGTTCGCTGATCCCTTTATTGAAGAGCCGACTCTTCAGCTAGTGGTATTATGTGGTGTAACAAATTGGTGCTCTAACACCAATTATTACTCTCGGGTTCGACATTTGCGAAACTTGACAACATAATGATACTTGCAAAAGAAAATTATTGTAAAGCAAACTAGCAATATATAGACAAAAGAGTAATAAGAAATAACACGAGAATTTAACATGGTTCGGCACAGACTTGGCCTACGTTCACGGGGAAGAAAACTTGAGAGAACTTTATTAATAAACTTGATACAAAGAGGTCTAACCTTCCTCTTGATGCAACAAGAGATTTCACCTTTTCCTTGAGTCTAGACCTAGATTATAAGAGTATTACTTTCTCTCTATGCACCTTCACCTTTCTCCTCTCTTTCTTGGTTTCTTTGGTGTTCTCCATCTTTTTTTGTGCCTTCTCTATTACCTTACAATGCTGGGTTACAACTTTTATTTATAGGATTTTATAATACAACTCCTATTTGGACTGAGATATAACCTTGATCATTGGATGTTTGAAAAATCTTGATCAATCCTATTAAGAGTTGATCTCCTTGGTTTAGAAGAATTCTAGATTTTTTTAATCTTTAGAAACAAACCTTCATTGAATAGAAAGTGAATCCTATTCGTACTCCACTAGAAAGAAAGCATGCACCTGAAAGAAACTGATTCTGCTTTAGGAAATGCCTCGATTAGTCGAATTATCTCAAAGATTAGTCGACTAATCCTTGCCATTAGTCGACTTATAAAATATATAGTCGACTATTGTATAATGCTTCCTCTCTCTTTCTGCCTCTGTATCTGCCCTAGTCGACTTGTCTTATGCATTAGTCGACTTATAAAGTTATAAGTTGACTAATCAACACCCTTCTTGGTTTGCTTCTTCTTACTTCAAGCCATCCTCTTCTCTAACTGGATAGGATCTTTTTGAACCAACGTCTCCTCTTGAAAACAAGGCAAAATCCTAACACTATGCTAATCAGATATTGGCAGTGGAACTATGCTAATCAGATATTGGCAGGCACATCCATCTTCTAATTTTGTTCTGATAAAGTTTTCCTATAGGCTTCTTCTATATAAACATTAGATTTCTTGCCACATTTAATTTCTAGACTATTGAAAATGGACTTGACATTAGGGTATTCCATATAACTCACCAATAGAGAATCATTCATATGCCTCAAAATAAAATACTTCATTTTATTATTTGCCTCAATCTATCATTTATAAAAGATCTTGTCATATTCACTTAGATGCTTCATAGACTTATCACGTCAGTCTTCTTTAATTCAACAAAAATAGCCATAAAAGCCCATACATAGATCAATTATGTGCTTCCATAGTTAGGCTCATAAAGATTTTTCATGATCTCAAAAGTATTCTAGATGAATTTTCATTGTGAAAAATACATGTACAACATGTACATTAAAATTAGAGATTATGACCAAGCTAATTTTGTACTAAAAATTTGTAGTGGACAATTATAACCTATTATGTACTTGACTAATCCCATATCTGAGGTGGCATAAGGATGAATCTAATAAACATCCATGTGAATTTTTTTTTTTTACTCAATTTAAATTTTGTGTCTTATTTGGGGGGTGTCAAGTCGTGTTATCAAGGTGCTCCAGGCGATCACCTTGGTGCTGGGCAATGCACCGGTGGGGGGGTGTTGGTCCTCACAAACAGGCATGGGTCACATTGCTAGAGTGAGGCGCGTGCCATGCAAGTGTTTCACCATGCCTTGCATGCTTCGCTATGAAACATGTGATTAATTGGCAAGGTGTCATCATGAACATGTAATAGAGAAATGAAAAAATGTGTCCATTATTAATTTTTTAGTATATAGTCTTTAATTAACTCCCACTTAAAATTATAGAGTTATACTATTAAAGTAATTATATGGCATTCTAATATGAATAGAAAATCATCTACACAATGTTAAGATAGAATTAAGAATCATAAAGTAACATAGACATAATTAATAATGCTTAATATTGATCCAAAATAATGCTGCAATATAAACATATGCATAAATAATTAGGTGCAACATATCAACAACACATGGCAAAATTTATGAAAGAGTTATATTAATTTATCAAGAAATTTCAGAGAAAACTTATGATGGAAGATATTATTAGAAATTCAAAGATTCCACGAGCAATTAAGGTGCTCTCCTTGACCATGCTGTCGTTAACCGTCGGGAATCAAATGAGTTTTACCCTTTGCAAGTGTAACCTTGAGATTTATAATCTCGAGCATCTTTATTTGAGGAACTACTGTGGTTCATGAATATTTTCAATTTCATATTTAAAGTTATAAATGGAATGTTTTTAATGTAAACTTTTATGAACCATAGAAAAGTATGAATTATTTTTTTTTGAAACATTCAATCCACTAATTCTTGTTCCCAATTATAAGAAACCTTTAACCTTGATAAGATCTGAAAATATATCTTAACAAATATAAGAATTTGTAAGCAAAATTTATGCAAAATTTTCCTTCAATTATGACAGACTGTATGTATGTGTATAATTGTGAAAACATGGAATCACTTGTAATGAGATAATACAGATGTTAAGGCCAACGTACAGTATGCATGAAATTCTATGATACGACTCCAAGATTATGTATGCACTGATCATAAAGAGACTAGTCTTCATGTCTCTTGGTTTTTAGTCTTTGACTTGCATCTTTTTCCCATCAAAGTCTAACAATGTACTACTCATGTTAACAGAATGATGATAAAGTCAAGCTGAGGACACATATTTTATGATGATATCAGTTTAAATTAATACCACGTATGATATTAAATAATAAATGTCCAATATATTTGCAATGGAGAATTACCTTTATTAAAATTATTAGCATTAAACTTGTGTTGGGCAACACAATACTAACAACTTGTTATCCAGATAAGCTTATGCTTGTACAACATTGTTAATCCCTGCATCGTACCTTGAGGGCTTAATGGTTCTCTTGTTAAACTATTAGTAAAGCAATATCATGAAACAATTTATTATCACAAAAGGGTTATAACCTAAAGCATAAATTACAATATTTACAATGGAATCTATGCAAATGCCTCAGCGGAATTGATAAATTGAAGTAGAAATTACTACATTCACAAACTCATGTGAGATAAGACACCTTATGCCTCGAATCTTTGGCAAAGGTACAGAATTTAGGCTTTAATTATTTTTAGAGTTATTGCAAATCCTCCCTCTACTATAATTACTTGAGCACTTATTATCCCTAAGTGGCAATACTCACTTAGCACCTGTGAAATGATGGTTCCAATAAGTATCCGTCAAATTTCAAATTTCAATTCTTTTTAAAAAATTTTTCCCATTCCTCTCTCGCTTTCTGAGCCACATCCGCAATTGTCACTCCTTGTTCTCATTCATCTCTCTCTCTCTCTCTCTCTCTCTCTCTCTCTCTCTCTCCTCTCTCTCTCTCTCTCTCTCTCTCTCACAGCCACATCCGCAACTGCCAATCCTCCCTCTCCTCATTCATCCATCCCCCCCCCGCCCCCCACACCCCGGTTGCTGCTGACTCTGCATTGGCAGCACCTGCTGTTGCAGCTGCTGCATTCGCATCTACAACAGCTGTTGCAGCTCAACTGTTGCATATGGAGCCAAGAAGCGTCAACAACTGTGTGTGTGTGTGTGTGTGTGTGTGTGTGAGAGAGAGAGAGAGAGAGAGAGAGAGAGAGAGAGAGAGAGAGAGAGAGAGAGAGAGAGTTGAAGTGGGAGAAGGTAGGAAGAGAGAGGACGAGAAACTTGTGCTTTGTTGTGGCTTTAGCTGCGGTTAGATTGAATACAATTGGGGGGGGGGGTGCTCTTTTGCCACTGCAGCTTGATTAAAATTGCGCGCCGCGCGCGCGCGCACACACACACACAGAGAGAGAGAGAGAGAGAGAGAGAGAGAGAGGCAAAAGGATTAAGGGAACTGTGATCGCAGGGTGTTATGTTAAAGTATCATAGTTTAGGGTAACAAGTCCTCAATTGACTATACTACTGGGGGGGAGTAGGTATTTGCAATTAACTCTCATTTTTAGCACCAAAGACATGATCTCGATTGTGTGGCTGCATGTGACTGCTATTGAATTGGATGCATGAGTACTAAGACTTTAGATAAGTTTCATAATAAGGATTCCTCAAGCAAGACAAATCTCGATTTATCTCAAAATTTCTACCCAGCAAAATGAAGTCTTATTTATACTTTTATGCTTTTTGACATTTAATTTAGCCTATTAATCCTTTGAGTTATTATAGCTAAGAGGTGAAACTCTCAAATTTCAGTTATTTTCATTTATGTATGAATTAGTTTAACCTTTTTAAGTAAATTGAGTATGCATGATATTTATCATTGTTTAAAATTTTGGAATTGTCATCGGTATTGGCCAATGGTTTTCAGTATAAATATCGTTCATATCAGACATCAATATCGGAAATATCGGCAATATCGGCCTCGATATCGGCCGATATTATAGGATTGGTATCTTATCGGGTACCTCAAAATTTGATATCGCCGATACGTATCAGAATCAGCTGATATTTGAAACCATAATATTTGTCAGCATTTTCTGTAGCATGACAGGAGAGTAGTTTACCTTATATACTGTCTACCTGTTTTCAGTTCCCGTCGGCTTGAAGTAAGCAGAGTGGAACTACTCCTTCAGGTTGGGACCTTTTGTGTTGCAGTTGGTGCTTTGGTAGCAGGTATTTGTTTTTGTTGTTCCACCCGCTTCAGTGTGCTAATCTGCGAGCATTTGTTTTTGTTGTTTTATTTATTTATTTATTATTATTTTTTTATTGCTAGTGACTGAAGTCCATACAATGTATTACCACTCTAAGGAGTGAGATTCAGAAGCCATGCTCCTGAATTTTATTCCTTGTCTAACAGTCATTCTTATTGCCCTCCACAACTCAATTTTCATGACTCAAATGTAGAAAAGGAGATTGACCCTTACCTATTGTGACTTGTTGATCATCCCTTGTTTAAACCCAATCCCTGTCTCAGAGAGGTTTAGAGAGACCATGCTCCTGAAGCCATTTCTGTGTACGGAAGTCTTCTTGGTGGAGCAGACGGCTCCGGAGCTGGATTTCTTTATAAGGAACAAGAACAAGAACCTATCCCCGGTGAGCTTTCGGGGGAGGGGGATTGGTAAAAATAGAGATTCTGGCAAACTTTTCACCAGACCCAAAGCTAATAACCGATAATAGTTTTCCTGAGGGTACACCTTGTAGATGTATATTTTCTGCAGCTAATAGTGTGCCTGATTGCTTGCAAAGAGGCGAGTAAAGCTTCCTCCTTAAACCAGGCTGTACTTTCAAAGGAGATGTTGGAGATCTTCAACCCTTCCAGTTGAGTAGCAAGCACAGGTGGAGTGTATTTGACAATCTCTCACTATAAGAATACTCCTTGTAGGCAAAATTTTGTGTAGGAACTTCCATAAAAACATGTGACCCTCCAGTTGACACAAATGTCTTTTTTCTTCTTCTGCAAGATAATAAATCTTATTCATTCAATTCAAAAACACTATTACAATACACCTTTATGTTAGTTATAGCTTCACTAACTCAATTGTAAAGAAGGCAGTCGGAGGGAGGGCTATGGCTGTGCATTGCCTTACTTCACAAAAGATTCAGATTTACTATAAGCGTAAGCACTGATACATTTGATGCAAACACCAAATGTCTTAATCTGCATTCATGGATTAACAACTGTATCTCATTCGTAATTGCACTGCTCGTAATACAGTCACCAATTATTGTTGAGATTTAATAACCTGTAACGGACTGATCATTATTTACATCCCATGAATTTATTTCCTTTTGTGAAGGTTCTGTTCTTTCTGCAGTTGGAAGGACTTAGTTTAGGGAGACAAATTGATCCAGAATTTGCAGGTGGCTCATCAATCCATTTGTTTCCATTTTGCAGGAATATTCGGGATGAACCTGAAATCTTACCTTGAAGAACAAGTGGTATACAATGCTGAAACTTTTGCACTTACATGAAATTTTCAATCTAGACGGTTTGCGCTACCAGCCAATATTTCTCAGTGTGGCCAGAATTTTTCCAAGTCTCCTTTATTTTGTCTTTTTATTATTGGCTCTCTTGGTTGCAGATTGCATTTTGGCTGACGACAGCAGGAATAATCGTTGGTGCAGTTGCTGCATTTTTCGTAATGTATTCTTATCTGAAATCAAGAAGAATACTGTAGATAGAATGAAGCCATCAAGAGCAGACATATTCTTGGTCACTTTACCATTACGTTAATAAATTACTAATTTATTTCCATTTCTGAATGTATATTGTTCCATTCAGTTATTGTTTATATTGTACATCAAATCATTTGGCTCGAAGTTATGAAAGGAGGCTTTCATGACATCAAAAGTACTGTTTACTTGAGTGGATCACAAAGTTAAGAGACATTCCTTGGTCATTCAAAGTTTCAAACAAAACAACGGTTTATAAATCTTTTCGATATTATTCTCAAGGTGTTCCCATTTAATATATGTCTCACTTCATAGAATAACTTTGAAGGGGCAAGGTTATTATTTAGAGTGGAATTTATTTATTATTCATTATTTGCTTCAGCTTGAAGGTCTTAGAATTAGTCACCTTCTCTTTGTGCTTCACAAAGCTACCTTGCAATTTGAGCGCTCAATTTCACAGAATATCATGATGATGAAGAAATCTAGTACTCACAAATTATGAAAGAGCAGAATTTTGTAATAAACAATTGCCAACTGAAACTTGATTCCGAGCCTGTAAGATGTTACTGCTTTCTAGCGCTTGATTATTAGCTGAGACTGGATCACCGGTTGACAACCGACAAGTTGGGGGCACGTAAAGGTTCATTGTTACTATTAATTGTGATTAACTACTATTAATAATATTAATTAATTTAATTGCTATTAGTATGTAATAGTTATTAATGTTATTATTATTATAAGTAGAATTACTATGTTTCCTTTTCCCTAAGCCCATGCTTCAATTCATATTCTCCTTCCTCAATTTCATACCAAACTCAGTACCCATTAAGTAAACCCAAACCTGAAACACATTCTATTAAGTCCAACTCATTCAAATCCCAACCAAATCTTATATCCTAATCAAATCTTAATCATATCTAATCAAATAAACTAATCTAAACCCAAATCTCATCAAAACCTTCCTCTTCCCCGCGCGCACACCGCAACCACACCTCCCCAGCTCCATGGCACACCCCGGAGCACCCCATGGCTGCCCGAGCTTCTCCCACCAGGTGGCAACCACCCGCGACTCCACGATCTCCTCCCCGAGATCCCCTAGGCCTCCACCCATCCATCCATCCATCCTTGGCCTGCACAAGCACCCCCCCCCCCCCCCCACCCCCCCGGGCTTCCCCCCCTCAGCACTCTTGGCCGAGACCCTGCCGAGACCCGCGCCTGCACCCTCTGGCCGAGCACAGCTCGGACCCCAAGCACTCCTCCTTCATGGCCTAGCCAGGACCGAACCCAACCCCCTTGCTACAGGCCGAGACCATTCTCAGGCCGAGCTCCTCCCGGGCCTCCTCCTCCCCGGGCTTCTCCTCCCTTGCCGCAGACGCACACCCCCTCCTCCTCTATTCCGCCGCCTCGCTGGAACACTCCGGAGCGCTCCTCCACCTCCTGGAGCAATCCTCTACCTCTGCCTTGCCGCCTGAGATCGCCTCCGTGCTCCATCCTTGACCATGCCGCCCCCTCACCGTGAGTTCCTCTCACTTCTCTCTCTCTCTCTCTCTCTCTCTCTCTCTCCCCCCCTCGCTCTGTTTTTACAAGAATTATGTGTTGAGTTATAATTTACATGATGTAAGTGTATAACACGGGTGGGTGTGTTTTAATTAATTTGCATGCATGTGTGTGAGGGTGTTGTGTAAACGGGGTGTGTATGTGCAGGTGAGTGTGTGGGTGCATGTGTTTTATTATAGTGTATGTATATAATATATGTGGGTGCGTATATATATGTGTGCGCACGCGCATGTATGTGTACATGTGTGTGTGTCTGCACGTGTGACATGCGTGAGTGTTAATTTCCCCTTCCTCTTTGTGAGTGGTTGCATGGTACAGCGATATGGACTCGTTTGGTGAGATCCAGACCCGTTACAAAAAATTCAAAATCGTACCGCTATAGACCCGATACACTGGCGACTCAAAGGCCGACCCGAGATGATCCAGAGAACTGTGGCCGGCTCGTACAGTGAAGACCAGACGGCGATTCGGATCCAAAACTGTGTCATTTTATGTGAGTGTTGTTCTTATGTTATTTCCTTATTTACTATTGTCAGTAGGCGTTTATATGTTACTCGTATTATTTCATGTGGACGATTGATATATTTTATCAGTATGATTACCTGTATCACTTCTTGAGACATTAGTGAGCGTTCACCTTATTTATGTAGTTAATATGAGTGTTTATCGGTGCCATTTCATGTGTTAGTAATTCGTTGTTGTTGGCTTAGACCTAGTACTGATACACCTTAGACCGGACTTGATCTTATAATTGACCTAGTTGTGATAAATTTTAGAATATTAATTGATCGGTCTTGAGGTTGATTGATTCGTGAATGATGTTAAAGATTTATATTTTATCTGGGATATCTATCAGACTTAATATTCATTTATTTGGTGATAACTTAGATGACGATTTATTAAATATTGATGATGTATTAGATATGTTGTTACTTTATTAAGAGACTAGATTTCTTATACTTGAATTGGTATTGACTTATTTAGAGTTAGAGTTGATTGACATAGGGTTTGTGTTCTTTTCAGAGGATTTGATTAGTATTCTGATGAGATTGATTTAGTTGGATTTATAGTTGTAGTACTCCGGTTCTACCCCTGATTATACTATTTGAGTATTGATGATCTTGTTGATATTGATTATTAGACGTAGAGGTATTCTAGATTCCATATTGCTTGAGGATATTCTATTCTTTATTCATTTCGATATCCATTGACTTAGTTGATCTCGAGGATATCAGTAGACTGCTCTTCATGATTGATTCCTAATTATTGTTGTTATTCAATTAAAGAGAAAAATTATTATGAGAGTGATTTCATTGATATCGGTGATAATATATATTCAGAGTTTGATAGAAGTTATTATTTGATCTCAGTTATTGGTGACTTAGAGGATTAGAGTAGATTGGTAACAATGAGAGAGAGCTGATTAATTGTTTATTGGACTTGTGGTTTACAGTATCGGATATTCTGACACGGATGTAGTGTTATCGGAAGTTCAAGATGACTATTGAGCTTATGAGTTGATGGATCATGTTACTGTTATATTCTAAAACATATGGATGAGATTGTATATTGACCAGACAGTACATGACATATTATGTGAGTATATTAACATTACTGAAAGTTACAGAGAAAGTATTGTTAGACCGTAACACCATGTACAGTCATATTATTCATCATATATACGATTACTGATATTGTTTACTGTTCTTATTACCGTTCACCGTGTATATTATTACTGTTTACTGATATACTGTACTGTTACTGTCACTATATTATCCCAGAAATCTAGATAACATGAATATTGATTGATTTAAATAATAATGTAAATAGACAACTTACTTCAGGATTGGGAAAACTGGTGGAGGAGACAGCGTCTGTATTTTCAGTAGACCTAGGATACAGGTTGCGTAGCTAACATACGGTTCCACTGCAGGGTTCCGGGGGATGACTGACATCCCGTATTGTTTCCATTATTATTATTATTGACTACCTAGCGGTAGGACCTGATTCAGCGCCAGGTGATTGGGCCGTGGTTTGGGGTATGTACGGAACCCACCTAAAATATGGATAATGTCTCCAACCAATCAGTTTTAATAACTTAGGACCCCGATTGACGTGTATAGTAGGCGTAGTATAGAATGCGTCTATTACAGGTGGCAACTAGTGTTCACTGACATAATTAATAATGATAAACTGTTTAATTGCATACTGTGACTGTCTGTGTTCACTTGCCATTTTTATACATATGATATGATAGACATCTGATACATATATGCTATGTTGGACACTGATAGTACACCTGGCCTGACATGATATTGTAACAGATTGATTCATTATTTTTAAAGTTAGGTATTGCATGTCATCATGATACTTGTACTATGCTGATTGATTTCATTGCACCATATTCTCTTTTTATTACTGTTTTATTCATATCATTTCCATATCTAGTATATCTTCATGATCGTATCATGTATGATCACACGATATATGCACGTGCACCTTCCCCTTTATTCTTATACGCTCACTAAAAGTTCTGATTCCCTGAATTTGCATATTCAGGGCCATGTATATTCTATCTTACTGATCAGGTATTTTGAGAGATTCACATACTTTAAGAGGAGCTAGAGTTCTCTTACTTTATCATCCTTTCTCAGTATTTCCTTACTTTTCTTTATTCATATTGCTTTCATGATTCTGTGCATTTGACTCAATACTTATTCTATTCCTTTATTCATCTGCTATCATTGTGTTAGAAATTTATATGTCATATTGCAGTGATATTGATTTATCATAATAATTATATAGGTTGTTCAGGTTACTTTAAGCTTAGCGTGTATATGTGGGGTATTCTCCTCGCGTATATACGTCGTCGACTCTCGTTGCGATTCCGTTTTCACGTTTTTTAAGAAGCGGGGCGTGACAAAAATATAGATCCTCGTGATTGCTATTTATAATTGTAATACCCCGTTCCCGGAATACGTACTTAGTTGCGTATTCAGATTTTCCGATCGTATTTTTTCGATTTGTTTCCTGTATTTGTTTTGCTTTATGAATTCCTTATATGATTGTTTTGTCTTGGATTTGGATTCGTGGACTCGGAGTCAGTCCCAGTCCGAACCAGGAACTCGATTATAGTATATTATTCGATTTGGTCTTTCCGGTGATTAGATTTGACCGATTTTAGTTTTAAATATTATTTTCCATTATTATATATTTTCTATGATTTTCTAGATTTTTCTGGAATTAAAATGAATTTCTTCAAAACCGGTGTCGGCCAGTGCCGCTGACCGATTCCCGGATTTTTAATTCTCAAACTGTTTGGAATTTCATGATGGTCCTTTAGACTTTATCTTTTAGAATTACATTTCCTACTTAAATTCTTTTTCTGAGGATTTTATGATTTTATGAAATTCCACCGGAGTCGGTATCGGCCAGTATCGCTGGTTGATTCCGGGACGATGGAATTGAATTTCTGAATTCCGCTTTCACTTTACTTCTTAAAACCATATTTTATTCTTAATGCATTTTCTGGGATTTTTCAGAATTTATCAAAATCCGGCCGACCCGGTGTAGACCGGTATCGGCGGTTGACTTCTGGATTTTTAATTTGAAAACGGGATTTTATTTCTGAAAACCGATTTCATATTATTCATCAGGATGACGTTTTCTACCTCCGGGTATTTTTGGGGATTTTTCGGAGACAGTCGATTTTTCAACCTTATTATTATATTATTATTTTTTTAATCTTTTCTTTCTTTCTTTCTTTCCTTCCTTTTCTTTTTCCCTCAACCGACTCCACCCACTCCCCTCCACGTGGAGACACATCCCCTCTCCCTCATTAATTCCTCTCCCATCACACTCTCTCTCTTTCTTTTTCTTTTTCTTTTCTTTTCTTTCCTTTTTCCTTTTCTTTCTCTTTTTCCTCTTCCCTTTTTCTTCTTCTTCTTCTTCTTTCTCTCCTGCGTGGGCGACACCCGACCGAGCCCCATCACCGGCCCTCCGGCGACCCTCCGGCGACCCTCCGGCCACCACCGCCGGCGAGAAGCCCTCCTTCCTCTTTTTCTCTCTTTCTTTTTCTTTTCCTTCCTTTTCTTTTCTTTTTCCTTTTCTTTCTTTTTCCTTCTTCTTTTCTTCTTCCTCCCTCCAGATCCGGCCAACTCCACCACCGCCGGCGAGCCCTCCACTCCGGCCATCTCCTTCCTCCTCTTTTCTTTTTCTTTTTCCTTTCTTTTCCTTTTCTTCTTCTTTTTTTTCTTCTTCCTTTCCTTTTCCTTTTCCTTTCTTTTTCCCTGCTCCTCTCCTTGGGCGGCCAGCGAGGCCGCCCTTGTCTGGCGGCGCCACCTCCGGCGCCGCCCCCTGGCGCCCCCTGGCGCCCCTGGCCGCTCGGCCAGGGCTGGCCTGGCCACGGCCTGGCAAAGCCAGGCCGTGACCAGAGCTGAGGGGGGGCTACTGCCCCCCCCACTCTCTCCCTCTCTTCTCTCTGTTGGGCCGCCGGCGGCCAGGACCGCCGCCGGCAAGGCCCCTGGCCGGCAGAGGGCCGGCCAGGTCCCCAGGGCCCACGGCCAGTGGGCCCTCCTTGCGCTGGAGGGGGGCTGCGTGAGCAGCCCCTATCTCTCTCTCTCTCTCACTGTTTCTCTCTCCTCTCTCTCTTTCTCTCTCCTCTCTTTCTCACTCTAGCTCTCTCTCTCTCTCTCAACCGCACACTCTCTCTCCTGATTCTCTCTCTCTCTCATCATCCCTTTCTCTCTCTAAAATCTCACTTTCTCTCTCTAAATAGACTCTCTCTAGAAATCCCTTTCCCTCTCTAGACTTTCTCTCTCTACACTTTCTCTCTCTAAAAATCCCATTTTCTCTCTCTAGACTTTCTCTCTCTAAACCTCTCTTTCTCTCTCTAACTCTTTCTCTTCCTCTTCTCTCTACATATTTATATCAGGTTATGGCGCATCCCGAACTTCAGTGGATTACGGATATTTCGGTATATTGGTGACTCAGGCGAGTGTTCTCACTCGCTACCCTCTTGCTTCTCATTCCATTGATTATGATAGTATTCTCGCTCTAGTCTTCATGTATTGTATTTCATGCTTTATATCTTTTATTGCTTTATGCTATGCGTGGCCGACCCTTCGTGGTCGTTGGACTTGTTAGACTTTGGGTCATTACTTTTATGTTACCACTTGCCATACCATTACTTCAGACTAGTTAGTTGCATGCTTCCTTTTAACACATGTATATCACCTGACATCTAGAGTGTTATCACCTGACCACCTGACATACTACTATTTGGCTAGACCCTCTTGGTATGACCTGACTTACCCAGACTATTATCAATCTCTTATATGTTTGGTTGCTTATTCATTATCACCATCCTATCATGCTATCACCTTACACCCAGCATGATAACTTGACTTGTGATTATTACCTTTACGGGAACTTGACCTTATTATCTTGTATCATGATCAGTGACCTGTTTCCTGCTTTACATGCAGTGACCTGACTATATAGTACTTATGTACTCCTAATTTCCTGATCATGCCTAATTCCTGATTATTCCCGTAAAGTGATAATTAAACTATTGAATCTTAAAATGGACCAACTTGTATTGGGTCGGGGGAAACATGCGGATATCGATATGTGTTCGTGTTTACAGTGGCATTAGGTTGTGCACTATATATCCGGTCTGACCTGTGGTACTCCAGGGGACCGAGGGGAGAGCTGGCTCCCTTATTCCTGATTGATAAGGGCATACATAAGTCCCTCCTGTTTAGCCTTGCGGCTGGCTTCCGTTTCCATGCAACGGAACAATCCTGGACCGTGGTCCCGGGCATGCACGGGACCCACTGTAAACATAGTTCGTTGATACCCCCGCTGTTTCCAATAACAACCTCGACTTGCTTATATATGGATGTATGTGAGTTGGCCGTACACCGAGCCACATACCTAGATATATGGGTAAGACGAGTAATAATAAAGTGTCATAATAACCGGCTCTTTAAGTTGTAAGTAGAGGTATGTGGAATGGGACGCATACCAAAGCCTACATCTTAAATAGCTATGAATTTGTGCTATGCCTTACCGTATTTGCTTTTCCCGGACTTTATATCGGATTTCATGTTTTATGAGTATTATGTGTAGCTCGAGTTTTATGATGCTTATGTTATACCTGTTCTTATATATACTTCATTTGTGTTCTAACCCTCCTGTCTTCTGAGTTTGATACTTGTGTTCCTCCTGGCTCGCCACCCGGCTTTGTATCCTACTCGCCTGGGGAGTTTCACTGACTCCCTGGATTCTCACGTCCAGGTTATGGAGCTAGGAGCGGGTGGATTCTCCCAGTTGCTGTTCAGAGTAGCGTAGCGGTAGCGTGGAGCTTCAGCCGAACTTTCAGAGCCACATCCTTCCAGGCCCCCTGTATGCCTCTCGAGTTTCCTCTTAGCAACTCGTGAGTGCTCTTTTCCTATTCATACTTGTACGGTTCCTTGTATACATGTATGTGAGCTCCCTTTTATACTGTTCATTTATGTATATTCCTTGTACTCTCGCATTTGCGCTTGTATGTGATGTTATATTCTTGTAATATTCATCACTCCTGGTGATAGCTCTGTGATTGTATATATATATATATGTGTTGGAATGTATAATGCACCATTTGCTTCCGTACTCTGATTCTTGTTTGTACTGATGCTTAGCGTATATACGGGAGGGTAGTTCTGACCTACGTATATACGTTGCAGTGACGTCCCCGTATCCGCGGGATCGGGGCGTTACAGGTTGGTATCAGAGCTTAGGTCAACTTAGGCTCGTCAGAGCTTAGGTCAGCTTAGGCTCTAACCTCCTCAGTACGTCCAGAAGGCAAATCAATGGTAAAGAGATTTGCAACTGGAATACATGAGTCTTGGTTATACATTCCAACTGCAAGTGCAGAGTTATCTATTTCTTGACTATCTTTCCTTTGATTTCAAATCCCTCCTTGACTATCTTTCCTTTGATTCCTAAATCCTTCCTATCCTTTCCCTGTTTTGGTTTTATGAAGCCTTATACTATTTTAAGTTATGACTAGACTAGAGAGGTAGTGGCTGGTTCAGAAGGAAGCTATTATGTGATCTCTTCGGCCAATTCTATGAAGCTTGGTATTCTCCAGATCGATCTTGATCTGGCTATCTTTCAGAGGACAGCAGTCGGATTCTTAATTATCGGTCTTCTTTATTATGCTCAGGATTTTCGGGGTTTTCTTATTTACACAGCCACGACATCATCAGTATTCATTTATTTCACAGCCACGACATCATCAGTATTATTCAGCATTATTCTAAAGATTTATTACACAGCCACGACATCATCAGCCGGAAATGCAGAGTATGATTATTATTCAGTTGACTTGAGAGCCCTACCTATAGTGCTTCATATCTTAATTGGTATAGATTCCACCCTTGTCCCCTTTGTGTTCAATTTGCCCCTTAACGAAATTGCGAGGACGCAATTTTTGTAAGGTGGGTGGATTGTAATACCCCGTTCCCGGAATACGTACTTAGTTGCGTATTCAGATTTTCCGATCGTATTTTTTCGATTTGTTTCCTGTATTTGTTTTGCTTTATGAATTCCTTATATGATTGTTTTGTCTTGGATTTGGATTCGTGGACTCGGAGTCAGTCCCAGTCCGAACCAGGAACTCGATTATAGTATATTATTCGATTTGGTCTTTCCGGTGATTAGATTTGACCGATTTTAGTTTAAATATTATTTCCATTATTATATATTTTCTATGATTTTCTAGATTTTTCTGGAATTAAAATGAATTTCTTCAAAACCGGTGTCGGCCAGTGCCGCTGACCGATTCCCGGATTTTTAATTCTCAAACTGTTTGGAATTTCATGATGGTCCTTTAGACTTTATCTTTTAGAATTACATTTCCTACTTAAATTCTTTTTCTGAGGATTTTATGATTTTATGAAAATTCCACCGGAGTCGGTATCGGCCAGTATCGCTGGTTGATTCCGGGACGATTGGAATTGAATTTCTGAATTCCGCTTTCACTTTACTTCTTAAAACCATATTTTATTCTTTAATGCATTTTCTGGGATTTTTCAGAATTTATCAAAATCCGGCCGACCCGGTGTAGACCGGTATCGGCGGTTGACTTCTGGATTTTTAATTTGCGGGATTTTATTTCTGAAAACCGATTTCATATTATTCATCAGGATGACGTTTTCTACCTCCGGGTATTTTTGGGGATTTTTCGGAGACAGTCGATTTTTCAACCTTATTATTATATTATTATTTTTTTAATCTTTTCTTTCTTTCTTTCTTTCCTTCCTTTTCTTTTTCCCTCAACCGACTCCACCCACTCCCCTCCACGTGGGGAGACACATCCCCTCTCCCTCATTAATTCCTCTCCCATCACACTCTCTCTCTTTCTTTTTCTTTTTCTTTTCTTTTCTTTCCTTTTTCCTTTTCTTTCTCTTTTTCCTTCTTCCCTTTTTCTTCTTCTTCTTCTTCTTTCTCTCCTGCGTGGGCGACACCCGACCGAGCCCCATCACCGGCCCTCCGGCGACCCTCCGGCGACCCTCCGGCCACCACCGCCGGCGAGAAGCCCTCCTTCCTCTTTTTCTCTCTTTCTTTTTCTTTTCCTTCCTTTTCTTTTCTTTTTCCCTTTTCTTTCTTTTTCCTTCTTCTTTTCTTCTTCCTCCCTCCAGATCCGGCCAACTCCACCACCGCCGGCGAGCCCTCCACTCCGGCCATCTCCTTCCTCCTCTTTCTTTTCTTTTTCCTTTCTTTTCCTTTTCTTCTTCTTTTTTTTTCTTCTTCCTTTCCTTTTCCTTTTCCTTTCTTTTTCCCTGCTCCTCTCCTTGGGCGGCCAGCGAGGCCGCCCTTGTCTGGCGGCGCCACCTCCGGCGCCGCCCCCTGGCGCCCCCTGGCCGCTCGGCCAGGGCTGGCCTGGCCACGGCCTGGCAAAGCCAGGCCGTGACCAGAGCTGAGGGGGGGCTACTGCCCCCACTCTCTCTCCCTCTCTTCTCTCTGTTGGGCCGCCGGCGGCCAGGACCGCCGCCGGCAAGGCCCTGGCCGGCAGAGGGCCGGCCAGGTCCCCAGGGCCCACGGCCAGTGGGCCCTCCTTGCGCTGGAGGGGGGCTGCGTGAGCAGCCCCTATCTCTCTCTCTCACTGTTTCTCTCTCCTCTCTCTTTCTCTCTCCTCTCTTTCTCACTCTAGCTCTCTCTCTCTCTCTCTCAACCGCACACTCTCTCTCCTGATTCTCTCTCTCTCTCATCATCCCTTTCTCTCTCTAAAATCTCACTTTCTCTCTCTAAATAGACTCTCTCTAGAAATCCCTTTCCCTCTCTAGACTTTCTCTCTCTACACTTTCTCTCTCTAAAATCCCATTTTCTCTCTCTAGACTTTCTCTCTCTAAACCTCTCTTTCTCTCTCTAACTCTTTCTCTCTCCTCTTCTCTCTACATATTTATATCAGGTTATGGCGCATCCCGAACTTCAGTGGATTACGGATATTTCGGTATATTGGTGACTCAGGCGAGTGTTCTCACTCGCTACCCTCTTGCTTCTCATTCCATTGATTATGATAGTATTCTCGCTCTAGTCTTCATGTATTGTATTTCATACTTTATATCTTTTATTGCTTTATGCTATGCGTGGCCGACCCTTCGTGGTCGTTGGACTTTTGGACTTTGGGTCATTACTTTTATGTTACCACTTGCCATACCATTACTTCAGACTAGTTAGTTGCATGCTTCCTTTTAACACATGTATATCACCTGACATCTAGAGTGTTATCACCTGACCACCTGACATACTACTATTTGGCTAGACCCTCTTGGTATGACCTGACTTACCCAGACTATTATCAATCTCTTATATGTTTGGTTGCTTATTCATTATCACCATCCTATCATGCTATCACCTTACACCCAGCATGATAACTTGACTTGTGATTATTACCTTTACGGGAACTTGACCTTATTATCTTGTATCATGATCAGTGACCTGTTTCCTGCTTTACATGCAGTGACCTGACTATATAGTACTTATGTACTCCTAATTTCCTGATCATGCCTAATTCCTGATTATTCCCGTAAAGTGATAATTAAACTATTGAATCTTAAAATGGACCAACTTGTATTGGGTCGGGGGAAACATGCGGATATCGATATGTGTTCGTGTTTACAGTGGCATTAGGTTGTGCACTATATATCCGGTCTGACCTGTGGTACTCCAGGGGACCGAGGGGAGAGCTGGCTCCCTTATTCCTGATTGATAAGGGCATACATAAGTCCCTCCTGTTTAGCCTTGCGGCTGGCTTCCGTTTCCATGCAACGGAACAATCCTGGACCGTGGTCCCGGGCATGCACGGGACCCACTGTAAACATAGTTCGTTGATACCCCCGCTGTTTCCAATAACAACCTCGACTTGCTTATATATGGATGTATGTGAGTTGGCCGTACACCGAGCCACATACCTAGATATATGGGTAAGACGAGTAATAATAAAGTGTCATAATAACCGGCTCTTTAAGTTGTAAGTAGAGGTATGTGGAATGGGACGCATACCAAAGCCTACATCTTAAATAGCTATGAATTTGTGCTATGCCTTACCGTATTTGCTTTTCCCGGACTTTATATCGGATTTCATGTTTTATGAGTATTATGTGTAGCTCGAGTTTTATGATGCTTATGTTATACCTGTTCTTATATATACTTCATTTGTGTTCTAACCCTCCTGTCTTCTGAGTTTGATACTTGTGTTCCTCCTGGCTCGCCACCCGGCTTTGTATCCTACTCGCCTGGGGAGTTTCACTGACTCCCCTGGATTCTCACGTCCAGGTTATGGAGCTAGGAGCGGGTGGATTCTCCCAGTTGCTGTTCAGAGTAGCGTAGCGGTAGCGTGGAGCTTCAGCCGAACTTTCAGAGCCACATCCTTCCAGGCCCCCTGTATGCCTCTCGAGTTTCCTCTTAGCAACTCGTGAGTGCTCTTTTCCTATTCATACTTGTACGGTTCCTTGTATACATGTATGTGAGCTCCCTTTTATACTGTTCATTTATGTATATTCCTTGTACTCTCGCATTTGCGCTTGTATGTGATGTTATATTCTTGTAATATTCATCACTCCTGGTGATAGCTCTGTGATTGTATATATATATATATATGTGTTGGAATGTATAATGCACCATTTGCTTCCGTACTCTGATTCTTGTTTGTACTGATGCTTAGCGTATATACGGGAGGGTAGTTCTGACCTACGTATATACGTTGCAGTGACGTCCCCGTATCCGCGGGATCGGGGCGTTACAATAATTAAACAAGTAACATACTAATTATATTAGTCATGCATATGTTTTATACTTACTGTAATAATTTCTTCATAGTGCATATATTTTGTAGTTAGTGTAAAAATTTCTTCAGTGTAAAGGGAACTTGTTTTATAACACATTTTCTTTTTTGCGGTTCCATCTTGTTTTCAGTGTTAAGAACTATAGAGTATGGTATGGAGCTTATGGACGCAAGAAATGATTGCTTCGTTAAAATAAAACCTATAACATGATTGAAGAAGAAGCTTGTAATGGTCGAATTTTAATCTGCATCAGGATCATGACACATGTCCCACCTCATCAGGACCGTCCGAAACAAACGAGAAGACATGCCAGCAAATCACTTTCCGAGCACCACTCGGTCGTTCCAAAGGTCACTCCTCCCGCTCTGAGGATACCACCACCCCGAGAACTTTCATACCCCGAGCATCTTCCTGAGCACCACCCAGTCGTTCCTGAGGCAACTCCACATGCTTCGAGCGAGACATCTACAGCTGCCAACTTCATTGTTTTTTATCTTCAGTTCAACTAGCAGGACTCCCTTGATTCATGAAATCAGTTACGCCGCCAGATCATCTCACGTTTTGAACGATACAACAATTCTTGTCCCAGCGGAGGCGGTTACAGATGGCAGAAGAAATCACTCTCAATAATCAAGAGCAGTTTTGAAAAAATCTCAACGTGCAAATCTTACAATTATGTAGATTCGTAATATCTACACCTTTGATTACGATGTACTGGATATTTATGACTTGGACCTTCTTCAAGAAAGGGGACCCGGAGAGAGAGAGAGAGATCGTACCCTAAAGAATTGAACCTGTAACAGAGCGTGAGAGCCCTCTGTAATCCCTTTAATTTAGTGGAATTCCCACCCACCCCCCCCCCCAACAAACCCAAACAAAAAAAAAAAACATATAGTTTTTCTCCTTTTCGCAAGTTTTTCACATAAATTTTCTAGTGTTTGCGTTGTTTTACTCTCTTACAAATTTGAGTCTAAATAAATCCTCCTGAAATTTACCTCTACAAAGCCGAAGAATTCATTTGCCAAGATAACTGGAGATGGACCTTGATAAATGTTTAAAAGTATTAACATAAATTTCCTCAAAAGTTTCTTTCCACATATCCCATATGGTATTTTATTAGTTTCATGCAAATTCATAAAAGTATCATCATTGTTTCATAAGAGTATCATCATCATTTTGTACTACATTGTCATGCAAGTTTCACAACAGTTTTTTATTAGTAAATCCTACCCCTTTCTTTAGAGCTCATCTTGCAGCATCGCAGCGTCACGTTTCTCCTATTTTTGAGGACATCAATATATAAAACACTTGTCAAGTGCCCAGGCAGGGAAAGGGGGCAATTAGAGGTAGGAAAAGGAAAGATGGGAATAAAGACATTGAATAATATAAAGAATCAGCAAAGCCTCTGATTATAGCAAGAGTAAACAAACACCTGCTAGAAGCAATTGATATGTAAAGAACCTCAAACAAACCATAGGTTGAAGTTCTAAAAAACAAAACTCTGCAAAAAGGCATTCATTAAAATGGATCCTTAAATTAAAAATAGCACAAGAGTTAACAGCACAGAGAACTGTATTTGCAATTAAAAATGACAAGTGCAAATGTATGTTTTTGTCTTCATAATTAATACAGATAATCTGCATGCAAAACTGTCAGTTAAACCAACACAACATGCAATACCAAAACTGCTGCAGCAAAATGCAGCACAGATGGACAACAATGGAAATGATAAATGAATGACAAGAGCTTGTACATACAAAAAACTGAACTTAGAAACCCAAAACTGGAGTCGAAGAAGTCGATCCCAGCCTCCACTGTGAGAATGTTCAAACAGATTTATTCTTGGGTTTATAGGCATATTTACTGAAATCAATTGGCCCCACATTTGACCTTCAATAAAGAGGAGGCAATATATCAATCACCAGCTGAACAAAGCTTGTAAACATAGCGAGAAACAATAAAGGGTTAACATGTATAATACCTAACTGGGCAGGTGGTCCGTACATCTTTCAATGGTGGGCGGTGGCAGGTATTCTGTACATCTTTCAGAGGCGGGCGGAGACCACTGGCACGGGAACCAGATGAAGTGTATCTGAAGGATGATATGAGTGAAGCAAACTTTTCCATGGATTTCTCTGCTATACCAGAATAATTCTTCAGATGAGAAACGTCACACCCAAAATTTCCTTCTACCTTCCCATTTGTGCACTTATCATTTAAGTTAATGTGATCAACTGCACAGTGGGGGACACTTTAGCAATAGTATTTACAAAACTCGCAAGTGTGTTAAGAGAAAACATTACATCAATTGGGTTGCCTCATATATATAACAAAAAGTGGGCAAATAGAAAAACTTATTTTTCAACTATCAGCAATGTAGTGTTAAGGTTTTTTTAGCATATTGTATGTCGGCCTGACTGAGCTTCCACATGCAAATTGGCCAGTTTGTAAGAAAAAGAGTGATTTGATCTTTAGTACATAATGAAGTACATGCAGTTTGTATGAGAAGAAAATGAACTGAGGTTCTCTAGTTATCTATGTTGCGATGGTAATGATACGAGATACAGATACAGCATCGTACATGTATGCAGCTACAGAAAAATATTGAAATTCTAGGATAAGGATATATCATTGATACAGAAATACAAAAATTATATTTGTACGTGAGTTAATGTTATTTACCGATTTGGATTTGTTAGGCCATAATAGCTAACAAAACCAGGATAACTCACATCTCCAAGTAATATGAATTAATAACTACCACAATATTCATAATTGATAATGCTTTATTAAAGAAAGTGTAAAAACTATATAAATGCATCTAAAAATCAAAAAGGACTTGTGAACCTATCATTAATGATTAAATTTTAACTTCTCAGTCTATAAATACATGTGAAGGAATATTTTCTCAACTAATTCCTGTTGATGCCCTTGGAGAGGAGAAAACAAGCTTGTTCAGAAATAATACAATAACCATGTTTCCAGTACCAAACTGTAAAGCATGATTTTCGACTCCTTTAAAGGCCCAATGGTTTTCGGCTCAACCATCTGACCAACAGTTATAGTACATCACAATTTAGCTTCCAACAATACCAGCAACACCATACACCTATTAAAATACTTAAATTATTAACAAGACATTCTAAATTCTTTCACAAATTATCATTGGGTTGTAATTCTAAGGATTTTAATGATGATGAAGCTACTAATCTTGTTTTCTAGTAGCCTATCTTAATTGAAAGTTAAGAAAAAGATAAATCAGCATGGATGAATTGAGCTTCATGTTATATCCAGATGGAGGTTGGTAAGCTCCACTATTCAAGCAACTATAAAGCCGAAACAAGCTACAAAAGCATATTAGAGTAAAGATTAAAGCTTCAACTTTCACATCAATAGGGAAGTATGTAATTACTCAATGAGTAAAAGTATTATTCTCTATTTTGACACTTTCAGAAATTCCTAGCTACTCCATTGCTATCCTTGAGAATTTCTAAAATAGATTATATCCTGTAACTCTATCTTTCAATAGTCTATTCTAAGTTATTTCTTTCTACCAATACCATTAAATCTCTGGTATTCAAGGTTCTAAATATCGGATATCGGAATCGTATCGAATGGGGTTTTTTCATATCGGATATCAGATATCAGGGGAGATATTGGGGATACGAGCGCATATCGGGCGTTCACATCGGACACATATACATAATGAAATATTGATAATTAAAAGTTAGTTTGTGTCATAGATATCATCTACCTAATAAAAAAGATGTAATATGCATGCAAAGACAATAAAAAAACAATGAACATTTACAAGCAATCATGTAATAAATAAGTTATTTCATATCGGGCGATTTATCGGGCAATATATCGGCCGATGTAATAAATAAGTTATTTCATATCGGGCGATAATAAGTTATTTCATATCAGGCGATTTATCGGGCAATGTATCGGCCGATATTTCAAATATCGGCCGTTTTTTGCCACAAACGATATGACGAACGATTTTCCCATATTGTATCCGCAACAGGTAAAAGAGGAGATATCAGACGATATCTCAGCCGACTTGGCCGATATTTAAAACAGGGCTGGTATTATACTCCTTGAACTGGTAAAATAAGACTCTCGAGAGACAGTTTCTTGAATTCTTTACTCAAATATTTTCTTATTATTTTTTTCTCATCTCTAAATTTTGACTGTCAGAGAGAGAGAGAGAGCCAATAGTTTAATACTATATATCTTTTCATCTCTCTTGTGTTTGCCCACATGGGTTGTCCTTTCTAGCACCCACTCCTATCATATGGGCTTGTACCCTTGAAAGGACCACATGTCCATCTATTGAAATGATTCTTCACTTTCAAAATTGGGAAACTGCAATTGTACTCTGCCAACATTATAAAAAGTGCCAACTGTATTCTTAGCTAACAATAGCTAAATAAACTATCAAGGGCTTTTTCTCTCTTGTTCAAAAGCTCACTCCTCTCATCTTTTCTCGAATGGCTAGCTGGGCAATTAAATGCACCTAAGCACTTTCATTCTCTCTCCACTGAACTTAGCTGCCAACCATTAATGCATGAACCCATCTCCTTGACTCTAATGGGAAAAATTCTGGACTAAATTCTTGGACTAAGATATATATATATATATATATATATATATATATATATATATATATATATATATATATATATATATATATAATATATATACATACATATATATATATATATATATATATATATACATATATATATATATATATACATATATATATATATATATATATATATATCTTGGTTATTAATGAGACATACAACACTTGACAAGCCACAACTTTCCAAACTCAAAAGAAAATTCAGTGAATTGATTGAGAGAGAATACTTGAGAAGTTATTGAGCATTAAATTTCATTCTTACAACCAACTTCTCTTCAAGCATCATTTATTCATTTGAGAATCCTAATTCCTCTCTTTATTCTCTAGATTCTTTTCCTTAAATTCTCCTTCTTAAGTGCCAATCATTGGAGAACTTATTGTTGCTCATTAATTACACTAGAGTGGGATCTTGTATTATTTTGATTTGAGGATTTGTGTGCTCAAGTGGTTCTCATTCTTGTGCAGAGAACAAAAGATTTTTTCCTTGATCTCGTATACTTTCTTAATATAAAGGAGAAAGTCCAACTCCTAAGTGTGGAGGTTGGCGGTTGTACTCTTCGCGGAGAAGAGTGGAAGACCAAGCTCTAGGAGCAGAGTGTTGGCACTAGTAACTATTGCTTCGGCGTTGAAGCAAATAGTGAATTTGAAATTCTAGAGAAGAAGCCTCTAAATAGTGAATGTAGGGAGATTTCCGAATCACACTAAAATGTCTTGTCTTGCTCTCTCTCTCTCTTGCACTTTATATTTTGTTATTATTGTTGCATACATCATACATCCTTATTGTTTATTCATCAATTATTTCATCAGTTGTGTTTGTCTGCCCATTCTATTAGAGTTCATTTCTGCATTATACTAGCAAACTGGCAGCATACAAAAGGTGTAAAGTGCACATCCAATTTTAGAATTGGGCATTAATCATAGCACAATCCTATTTCACCCCGGGTTTTACAATTGGCATCAGAGCTTGATACTGTTTATATAGGCTTAACATCCTTGACTTCTATGACTTCTCGCAACAACTATGAGTTGCCGGAGGAGAGATCTAACAATAGGCTTTTTTTTGTCAATAGAACAAATTATGTCTATTGAAAAGCATGCATGAGGATCCATATTCAATCTATCGATTGGAAGATATAAGGAATGATAGAAGATGGGTACTCCTCCCACTAAACTAGATGGTGAGAAAGATGTACCTAAGCCTCATTTTAAATAGGACAATAAAGATTTGGCTATGGTTAACCTCAATTTCAAGGTTATAAGTTGCATCATTAATGACTTGACTTGTAATGAGTTTCACACCCCTGAACATTACTTGTACCAAGAAAACGTGGAATTATCTTGAAGTTACCCATGAAGGAAACAATGAAATTAAAAATAGCAAAATTGACATGCTCACGCAAGAGTTCGAATCTATAAGATTGATGCCTAATGTATTAATTAATAATTTCTTAATAGGTTCAAGGGTATCAGCAACAACCTTCAATCATTTGAAAAAGTGATCACTTGTTTTGAGATGAACAAGGTTCTAAGATCTTTACCGTGAAGTACAATAGCATCATCAATCCTATTGAGATCTACAAGGACATCAACAGGTCTTTTCAAGAATTTATGGGTAAATCCACGGGGGAAAGAAAAGGAAGAGTGATGAAGAAGCTGTAAAGTTCTAGTTCTGAATCTGATGACAATGGAAAGAAGAGTGAGCTTATAGAAAACTCAAATTGTTGAACAACAAAATAAAGAAGCTTGGGTCAAGCTTCAAGGATTTAAAGAGCTCAGTTATGGAAGATCTTGGTGAAATAAAATTGAATTTCAAAAGCTTGTTTAATCAGTTGGGATTTGAGTACAAGAAGAAGACAAAGTTTGTCAGGGAGAGTTCTAGCAGCGATAGTGAGGAGGAAGCTTCTGAAGACATTAACAGCAACAGCAGCAACAGTGGTGCATAAGCAGCAGTGAAGGCTGGCAGCAAAGGAAAGCAGCCTGCAGCCTCTTCCTCTCACATCCCTGCCACCAGATCTGCCTCCGGGAGAGCCTCTTCCAAATGATCAAATCTTCTCTCAGCCCCCACTGATTTCAGTCATCTCTATGTTTCTTCTTGCATGAATTTTCTGGCAGTTTAAACTCTTTTCTGAAACTTGTTAGCATTCTGGTTTGTACTTTAACTCTACTTTGGTAAAGATACACTCACATGCATTTTCCTTCCATGTTCTTTTTCTTAACTCTACTTTAGTGTACTTTAGCTTTGATTTCTATTTTCCTTAACAGTATTAGTTTGGCTTTTGATTCTGCTCTCGATGTTCTGATATATCCCCATGCATGCTTTTTACTAAATTATTTTTTGACGATGTCAAAGGGGGAGAAATATATAAGATTGGATGAATTCTAACTAAAACTTCTAATGTGTTTTGGGCATGCACACAAATTTTCAATTTTCACTGTTTTGAACATGCACACTAACATACACATATGATAAGAACACATATGCACACACACGTGCACAGATATTACATTGTGCTGGTACTGCATTCCATCAGAATTTTGCTTTAGAACTTATGTCATTCATAATTTAATACTGAAAAGGGCAGATATACATTTGCCTGATATTTGGTGATTGATACATGCACATGAGCCAAAATTATGAGATATTTGAGTGTGATTAGTGAAATCACTCTTATATACTTATTGCTGCATGATACTTGATATTAATGATTGGATTTGTGCCTATGAGAGATATATGGTACCTATAGAGTTTGAAACAGGAGAAGTTTTTGCTCCCTGGTTGTTCTGGGAAAATAGAAGAGTCTTCTGGCACAATGGCAAGCAGGGGAGTTCTCCGGTATAACGGTATAAAATCCATCATCACTCCTATTTCTTGCACTTTCAGATTATCCAATTAATTTATAGGATGCAATCATAAAGGGGAGATTGTAATTCTAAGAATTTTGATGATGATGATAACCTATAAATTAGTTACTAATGTTGTTTTCTATTAGCTTAACTTTATTTCAGGTTAAGACAAAATAAAGGATGAAGGATGGAATTGAGCTTCAATGTTACATTTAGATGAAGGTTGGAAGGAAAATTAAGCCCACTATTCAAGCAACTATAAAGTCAAAAACAACCTACAAGAGCAAATTGGAGCAAGAAGACTAAACTTCAACTTTTACATCAATAGGAAAGTATGTAATTAATTAATGAGTAAAAGTATTTTTCTCTATTTTGGCAAGTCCAGAAATTTCTAGCTACTTCTTTCTATCCTTGAGAATTTCTAAAATAGATTATATCTCATACCTCTATCTTTTAATAATCTATTCCAAGTTATTTCCTTCTACCAATCCCTATTTTAAATATCGGCCGAGTTGGCTGAGATATCGGTCGATATCTCTTTTTTTGCCTGTTGCCGATACGATATACGGAAATCATTCGTCATATAATTTACAGCAAAAAACAGCCGATATTTAAATCGTTCGTCATATAATTTACAGAAAAAACAGCTGATATTTGAAATATCGACTGATAAATTGCCCGATATTGGGCGATATATCGCCTGATATGAAATAACTTATATTGCACGACTGCGTGCAGACGTACATTGTTTTTTATTGTCTTTGCATGCATGTTTTATTAGGTAGATAATATCTATGACACTAAAAACTTTTAATTATCAATATTTCATTATATATAGTGTCTGATATGAACACCCGATATGCGCGTGTATCCCCGATATTCGATATGAAAAACCCCATCTGATATGATACCGATATTTAGAACATTGCTACCAATACCATTAGTTCTCTCGTATTATACTCCTTGAGTTGGTAGAATAAGAGAGATAATTTCTTGAATTTTTTACTCCTTAAATATTATCTTATTCATTTTGTCTCATGTCTGAATTATGGCTGTTAGAGAGAACCAATAGTTTAATACTATATATCTTTCATCTCTTTTGTGTTTGCCCACATGTGTAGTCCTTTCTAGCACCCACTTTTATCGCATGGGCTTGTACCCTTGAAAAGACCACATGACCATCGACTATTGAAATGATTCGTCTCTTTCAAAATTAAGAAACTGCAATTGTCTTCTCCCAACATTACAAAAAGTGTCAACTCTATTCTTAGCTAAAAATATCTAGTAATAAGTTGTCAATGGCTTTTTCTCTCTTGTTCAAAAGACCACTTCTCTCATCTTTTCTCCAACGGCTAGCTGGGCAATTAAATGAAGCCGAACTGAACTTAGCTACCAACCATTAATGCCTAAACCCATATCCTTGACTCCAATGGGAAAATTCTGGACTGAATTCTTGGACTGAATGAGACATACAACACTTGACTAGGCCACAACTTTCCAAACTCAAAAGAAAGTTCAGTGAATTGATTGAGAGAGAATTCTTGAGAAGTTATTGAGCATTAAATTTCATTCCTACAACTAAGTTCTCTTCAAGCATCAATTATTCATTTGAGAATCCTGATTTCTCTTTCTATTCTCTAGATTCGCTTCCTTAAATTTTCCTTTTAAGTGCCAATCATTGGAAAACATATTGTTGCAGATTAATTACACTAAAGCCTCATCTTGTATTATTTTGATTTCAGAATTTATATGCCTAAGTGGTTTTCATTCTTGTTTAGAGAACAAAAAAAAATTCCTTGACCTCGTGTACTATTTTGGCGTAGAGGAGATAATCCAACTACTAGGTGTGGAGGTTAACAGTTTTAACTCTTCGGGTAGAAGAGTTGAAGACCAAGCTCTAGGAGTAGAGCGTTGGCACTTGTAATCCGTTGCTTTAGGGTTAAAGCAAATAGTGGATTTGAAATACTAGAGACCCCTAGGTGGTGGATGTAGGGGAATTCTCGAACCATCCTAAAATCTTGTCTTGCTCTCTCTTGCACTTTATATTCTGTTATGATTGTTGCATACATCATACATTTACTGCTATTTTCTATTCATCAATTGTTGCATTAGTTGTGTTTGTTTGCCCATTCTATCAGTTCATTTTGCATGCTACCTGTAATATCCCTAGTCTAAAATACTGTATTTTTATTTTTCTAAAGTATTTTTTTATTTTACTGGTTATTTTATTATTATTTGTTATTCTTAGTATTGAGTGTTTCATTATGATTATAATTATTATTGCTATTTTTATGGTTATTTTAATTATTATTAACTATTATTGTTATTAATATTATTATTATATATTGGTATTATTGTCGTTAATTATTATTACTAGAGTATTATTATTAGTATTTTAATAATTATTATTTATTTCTATTAGTACTTGGTTAATTATTATTATTTATCATTATTGTTATTATTAATATTATTGCCTGAATTATTATTTTTCCTCCTTGATTCTTTTCCCCATACCTATTTATCTAAACCCGAAACCCACCAACCCAATAATCTATAACCCAATCCTAATCCAAATCCTATCTTATCAAATCCTTTCATAAATCTTAACCAATCCTAATTTAAATCCTAACAATAATCATATCTATCCTAACTTATCCAAATCCAAATTTTATTTAAAAATTATAATCTTAATTAATTCTATCCTAAACTACTCAATCAAGCAGTTTGAACCCAACTAAAATTCTGATTTTTCAAGTCCCTAATAATCTATATAAAGCCAAACTATTTTTTCTACCTCCAAAAAAAAATCATAACCCAACTCTCCCTACCTCCTTGCTTTTCTCCTCCAGCGGAGGATGAACAAAAGGGATCTTGAAGTGCAGAGATGGAGGAACATGTTAGGGGAGATCAAATCCAAGTAAGTAATTTAATTTCTCAAAAATTATTTGATATAAATAGTTTATTAAAATTATGTCTATACCATGATCTCCATGAATATTTTTATGTATCAAAACCCAATCACAAATCCAATAAAAAAATATACATGTGAGAATAGACCAACCCATATTTTAAATTACATATTTTTTTCAAAAATTTTAACAAAGGATTTAAGAAAAAATTGCACCTCCAGGCCAGCCGAACAGGCCTGGCCTGGCTGGCTGGCTTGGCTGGGTAGGGCCTGGGAGGCCCAGGCCAAGCTGGGCCAGGCCTGGGCAGGCCCTGGCCCTTGGGCCGTGCAGCACAGGGCCAGGCCCTGTGCTGCCACCAAAAAAAAAAATTACAGGCCGGACTGGACTTTGAAGTCAATTTAAATTTTAGATGAATAGCAATATAAATTAACTTAAATCGCTGACTTTGAAGTCAATTTTCATTAATGGTAAATTCAGACCCGTTGAGGTATTTTATTGTTATATGCCTTTAAAAATCCAACAAAAATTATAAATTGGTTTAAATTAAACCTATTAAATTCATTACACCCAGAGAATTATATTCCCAACCCCCAAATCAATTAATCAAGATTAAAATCCCTTATAACTCCCAAGTAAAACATCCTTTTTAAAATTCTAACAATTTCTATTAGAATGAACCATGTAGATTTATCGGGGCCTTATGATTTCAGTGCTCTGGACTTGGGATCGAATTCAGGTGAGTGTTTCTTTTCTTTGCGCAATTTTATTTAATTTTGTCGTGAGTGTTTATTTTCTTTGTGCAATTTTATTTTGTCGTGAGTGTTCTTTTCCTTCTTCAATTAAACAAGAGTTTTGTGATAAATGATTTTATTTTTGTTATGTAATGCTACTAAAATTTTCTGAGATGATATTTGTGAGTATTATTTTCCTCATTCACCATTGTCAGAAATATATATATGTGTTGCTTATTTTATTTCACGTGACCCTCTACTTTATTTTACCTGTATAAGTATTTATATCATTTCATGTGATCATTTGACTTATTTTACTAGTGTGATTACATGTATACCTTCATAAAATCTCGGTGAGTGCTCATCCTATTTATTTAGTTCATATGAGTATTTATTAATATCATTACATGTGAGGAGGATTATTATTTTTGATTCTAAACTAGTTGTCGTACACCTTAGACTATGACTTGGATTGATTTGAGAGTAGCCTGATTCATATTTGCAGACTTATTTGAGGTATTTATCGGACATTTATTTAATGATACTTTAAACGAGAATTTATTTAGACAATAAAGGTGGATTAAATATGTTACCTTAAGATTGATTTATCTGGATGTTTGGATTTATATATGGACCTAGAGTTCAACTTGAGATTTACATGGGATCTTGATTCATATTTAGATAAGATCAATAATAGCTGGGTTCTGATCATATGAGAGAATACCTTACCTTGATTTTGATCTATCACATAATACTGATTTTGAATTATTAGTTGCAAGTATTTTATTTGGATATATTCGCTGATAAATTATCTGAGTAATGATGTTTATTGATATCGAGTTTGAGTACAGAGACTTTATAGATTTCATGTAGCTTGCGGATGTATCACTCCTTAGTTATTATCTTGATTGGGATTGAAACTATTGGTGATGTAACTTAAACTATAATTATATTTAGATCTTGGATTTGACTGGTTCATGATGATAGTTATACGAGTTGATATCTGAGTGACATTATCAGTAGAGTTGATTATTCTTATTCATGGTAAAACATGTGAGAGTGTGGTTAGATATTAATGATTGATAATTTGGAGATTCTTTATTAAAAGAACGAGATATTGGACTTGGATTTGTTAGTAGACTTGACTGAGTTGGAGTTGACCTTAGGTTGAGGAGTAGACGTAGATTGCTTTGACCTAACCTGATGGCATGCATATGCATAATTGACTAGTTACTTGGATTTCTGGATCTGATGTTCGAACTTAATGGAAGTGAGAGTGTATGATGATCTTAATTAAGATTGGATAGTGATGATTTGTTGGATATAAATGAGTATGTATTTTATATATTGAGACTTGGATATATCGATAGCTTTGAGGATCTGAGTTGATTACATATTTTACCAGATTATTCTATTCATGCCAGCAGGTCATTACTTATTTTATATGAGAAACTTGATAGATTATACGTGACATTTACCTGATAACTATAATGTCCATGTGCCATAATTGGTGGAAAATATTGTTACGGTAACACCCTCATGTTATACTTGTCACATGTCCTGTTATACCGGTATCATGTTCACTGACATTATATATATCCTATTATACCGGTATCCTGATAACACATGTTGACGTTGTTACCAACCGAGTTATCCCAGTGATCTAAGTAACATGTACATTAAATAATCTTGATAATCTAAATAACTTGACATTAAACAACTTATACTGGGATTAGGAAAATTGATGAAGGAGACAGCGTCTGTATTTTGGGTGGACTTAGGATATAGGTTGCGCAGCCGAAAAAGGTTCCACTGCAGCGTTCTCGTAGGGTGACAGCGTTCACGTAGGTTGACTAGCACCCCGTATTGTTCTTGTTTCTATTATACATGTTATACATATCCTTGACTACATAGCGGTAAGGCCTGGTTTAGCGTCAGGAGTCTGAGCCGTGGTTTCGGGTATGTACAGGACCCACCTAAAGTATGGACAATGTCTCCAACCGATCAGTTTCAATAACTTAAGACCTCGACTGTAATGTGTGATAGGCGTAGTATGGGATGCGTCTATTACAGGTGGCAGTTAGTGTTCGCTGACATAATAATAATAAACTGTTCATAATGTACTATAATTGATTGTCTTTACCTAATATATGTATATATGTTGACACAAGATGTTATACCTGATTGACATTTGACTCCAGTACTGACTGACTCTATCCGCTGATATATATAGATTGTGATAGACACCTGATTGGATGCCTGACTGGACATATACTCTACTGTGTGCTATCCACATTACTGTTTATTTACTTATTCATGTCGTTTCTTATTCCAGTTTATACTATTATCATATGTTCACATTTATAAGCATGTGCATCTTTCCAGTTTATTCTTACACATTCACTAGGAGTTCTGACTCCCTAAATTTGCATATCCAAATCTGTAACTATTTATTGCTGATCAAGTATTTGGAGAGAATTACATGCATTACGAGGAGATGGAGTCTCTCTTTTCTTGATCATAGGTATTCTTGCTCTTTTAGTCATGTTATTTCCTGATTTTATCTATATCTCGTTCAGTTGTCATTTCTTTCTTTTATTCATCTGCTATCATTCTGTTAGATATTTATATGGCATATTGCAGTGATATTGATTTATTGTAGTAGATTTTATAACTTGTTCAGGTTACTTTACCTTAGTGTATGTGCGTGAGGTATTTTCTCGTGTACATACGTTGCCTACTCTCGTCGTGACTCCATTTCCACGTACCTTGGGAAACGGGGCGTGACACTACCAGCAAATGGCATCCTACCAAAGTTGTAAACTACATGTCCAATTTGAAAATTGGGCATTAATCACATCACAACCCTATTACCCACCTTTAGGGTTTTACATGGGTTTCTCTTGATCCTAAAACAAAAGTGATCTCAAGGCTATAAAGAAGCCTTAAGCATTTTAGTTCATCATCAAAAATAGGGTAAATTGGAGAAAGACCCCCTTGTACTTTTGACAAAGGAGAACAAATAACCCCTAAACTAGGTAATTAGTAGAAATAGCGACGCACTCAACGATTGGGTTTTTATATTTCTAATTTTACCGCTCTTCTTTTCTTTCTTTTACTTCTCTTTTCTTTTGTTCATGAACATCTCTCTTTCTCTCTCAATTTCTCACTGCTCTTTCTCTTCTAACATCTTCGCAATAGCAGCTGCAGCAGAAGCTTGAAGCAGGTTTTAGATTTGGGTTTAGGAAAAGGTTTGGTTCTTGAAGAGAGAGAACGGGTTTGAACACAAATAGAAAGCAAAGGTTTTGGGTTTGAATATTGATTTTGGAGAGGGTAGATAGAGATATTTGTTTTGAGTTCGGGCCTAGGTTTCGAAAAGGAGAGAGGCGGGAGTTTGATTTGGAGCTTGGGTTCGATTTGAAGGATGAATTTTGAGAGAGAGGTAAGAAGTGAGAAATGGGAGAGGGGGGGATGAGGGGGGAGGGGGGAGAGAGAGAGAGTAGTGACGGAGAGAAGAGATGGAGGAGAAAGAAAGGTTGTCTAAGTTTGATTTCAAGGCTAGGTTTTGTATAAGTTTAGATGAGGGAGGAGTGAGAGAGAAGGAGATGAGGAGGAAGACAGAAAAGGGAAAAGCAAAACACGAAAAAAAAAATTAAACACTATCAACTCAGGTGGCGTTCTTGCTAATAACCCAATTCAGCGGGTATTAGTGCTACATAATCATTAGTACAAGAGGTTTGGTTGCTATTTATCCTAGAAAATAGTTACCAGCAGGATATAGCACTCTAAAAAACTTTTATGTACACTTGAAGGCTAGCTTCTTCAAATGAGACTTGAACATCATTACAAGAAGTTGTGGGAAGCACTAATGGATCCTTTAACAAGCCAATACAATATGCTTCGGCTTCGTAAATATCTAGCATTGTTTATCTTATCATTTCTTTTCTTAGTTCTTGTTTCCTTGATTCTCTTGTCTTGTTTATGTTGCAGAGAGATTCTATATGCAACATTACAGTAGCAAAGAAATGATGGGATCAATAGTTTGACATGCAAGTTGCCGATCAATAGAGAATAAATCTATTAGAGAATAAATCTAGATTACTATCATTCAGAGATTCTATATGCAACATTACATTAGCAAAGAAATTGTGGGATCCATAGTTAGACAATAAAGTTCCCAATCAACAGAGAATAAATCTGCTGGAGAATAAATCTTTAAGAGAATTCAGAAATGATGGGATCTCCCTCGTAGCCGACTCTTAAAAAAAACTTGATTGTAAACAGAACCCAGCTAGTAAGGGACTATTTGGCAAGATGGAATTGAAGGGAGAGGGAATAAAATTGATTGGAAACAGGACTTAAATAGAGTTCCCAGAACTGTTTGGCAAGTGAAATCAGAAAAAAGGGATTGAAATTAGCTAATTCCAATAGGTGGGCCCACATGTGCCATATCAGCCAATACCCCATTGTGTTCCACCTGGAGAGGTGGAAAGACACGAGATCGACCAAATTTCATCCCTTAGGTCCCTCTTTAAGCCCATGAGAAACCCTAGCCTCTGCTTCTCATCACCACCATTCTCATGTCTCGCTGTTCACTATCTTCAAGTTTTAGGCCGAACAGTAGCCTCTACTTCTTATCATCACCGCCTCCGCCTCTCTCTCTCTCTCTCTCTCTCTCTCTCTCTCTCTCTCTCTCTCTCTCTCTCCCTCCCTCCCTCCCCAAGTTCAAGGCTACAGGTAATTCTTTGTGGCCTATTTTACAATTTTGATTTCAAAGATGGATTTAACGATTCAATCTGGATTTCAATTGGGGTTGAATCTCACGTGATTGTAGGGTTTTTCTTTTCTTGCTTGGGATCAAGGATCAATGGATCTTTGCTGAAATTTAAGATAAACATCTACCACTTGGGTTTTTTTTTTTTTTTTTGATCTCATAGATGAATTATATGTTACAGTCTTGATTTGATTTGGGTTGAAACTCATCGGAATATGCAATTTTTAAATATTTTTCACTACATTTTTTGCTGAGTTTTCTGTCAAGTGTTTTATTTTCTTCTTTGAATTAATTTTTTCTTCATTGTAAGTTAATCTTCTTTAATCATTGAAATTTCATCATCTGAAACTATTTAATAAAAAAAATGTAATAACACTGCTAAGTTACATTATTAGAAATACTTGAACTTGACACCATTGTACTAAATACAACAACAACAGCAGCTAAGCCATTTGTCCCAAGTATTTGGGGTAGGCTACATGAACCAAAAGAGAATTACGCCAGATCGGGCACATGGATCAGCTTTCTCCACTCATTCCTATCGAGCAATATGTCATCACTAAGACCTTTAGCCTCTATATCTTGTCGTATTACCTCCATCCATGTTTTCTTCAGTCTCACATGCACTATTTTAACTTACCCTAATTTGATTCGCTCTACTCGTCGAATTGACGCATTTGTAGGTCTACGACGCACATGACCAAACCATCATAGGCGGTTTTCTCTCATCTTCTCTTCTATAAAAGCAACACCTATCTTAGTATAAAGATCCTCATTTCTAACCTTATCCAATGCTTAAAATAACATAACATAACGATAACGTTTTTCATTCGTTATGTTAATATAAGTTATAACGTAACGCATAACGTAAATTTCGCGATTTAATATTTATTTAATAAAAATAAATATATATATATTTAAGAATTTTATAAATAAAAAAATAATTTTAAAAAATTCTTTAAAATATCAAAATAATATATAACATATTTAGCAAATCTCGCAACAATTTTTAGCAAGTATCATAATAATTTTTCACATTCACAAATAATATATCCGCAAACACAACAAACTATAAAGAGCATGATAATTGAATTATAACAAGTATGATAACAAGTATGATAATTGTTAGCAATTATCTTTTAAGAAATTATCTCTTGATAATATTATCTCAGCCAATATCTTTAGCAATTATCTCTCTGCCCTCTCCCCCTAGATTTTCACTCTCTCTGCTCTCTCTCCCCCTCCAGATCTCTCTCCTCTCTCTCCCAGGAGAGAGCAGAGAGAGATTGGGAGGGGGAGAGCGATCGGAGGGAGAGAGAGAGCAGAGAGAGCTTATATGTGCTTGGAGACGACGCCGACAAGAACCATGATGGAGAACCGCCGCTTAGAGACGACGCCGCGAGAACCACCACGATGGAGAACCACCAGAGGCAGGTCTCATTCTTCTTTCTTCTTCTCAGCGCCGACGACGAGGTTGCATAGACGACGGCGAGGTTGCAGAGAGAGGATTTTTGTGAGATTTTTTTAGCCCTAGAATGAGCGAATTTAGGGGTTTATAAAAAGTCGACTTGCACCATAACGTAAGTTACGGTGCGTTGCATTAATAACGTAACGTAACGAATGTTACGAGCAAAATAACCATAGTTATGAAACATTGTGTTTTTTACCCCTGTTACGTAACGATTGATCGACGTTATGCTATATAACAAGTTATAACGAGTTATATAACTGGTTTTTTAGAACACTGACCTTATCTCTCCTCGTGTTACAACACATCCTACGAAGCGTGAAGATTCTGCTACACTCATCTTCTGGCATGATCTCTTTATAGCCTAACATTTTGTGCCATATAACAAACTGGCCTAATAGCAGTCCGATAAAACTTCCCCTTCAGGCATAACGGAATTTTACGATCACATAAAACTCATGTTGCGCTCCTTCATTTCAACCAGTCGACTTGGATCCTATGGTTGACCTCACTAGATCTTCCCATCCTTTTGGATAATAAAACCCAAGTACTTAAAATGACTGCCCGTCAATATTTCTTGTCCATCTAGTCTTACAATACTATAATCTCAGATTCCCTGTTTACTAAATTTATACTCCATATACTCTGTTTTGGCCTTACTTAATCTAAAACCTCGAGATTTTAGAGTTTGCTTCCATACCTCCAATTTGGTATTTACCCCAGCTCTCGTCTCATTGATTAGGATAATATCATCAGTAAATAGCATACACCATAGTATCTCATCCTGAATAGCTCTAATAAGCTCATCCATCACTATGACAAATAAGAATGAACTCAATGCAGACCCTTAATGCAATCCAATTGTGATAAAAAAAATCACTTTTTATGCCTCCACAAGTTCTGACATTTGCCACTACTCCATCGTACATGTCCTTGATTATGTCAATATATTTGATGGGGACTCCCTTTTTCATCAATGTCCACCATAATACCTCTCTTTGCAACTTATCATAAGTTTTTTTTCTAAATCAATAAAGACCATATGCAAATTTCTCTTTCTCTCTCGAAATCGCTCTATAAGTTACGAAGCAAATGAATAGCATCTGTCGTCGATCGCCCCGGCATGAACCCAAACTAGTTCTCTAATATTTTAACATTCTGCCTTAAGCTGTGTTTAATTATCCTTTTCTAAAGCTTCATAGTGTGACACATGAGTTTTATTCTACGATAGTTTGAACAACTCTGGATATCACTCTTGTTCTTATAGAGAGGCACTAAGGTACTCTTTCTCCACTCATCTGACATCTTTTTAATTAGCCAGATCTTGTTAAAGAGGTTTGTCAGCCATCTCACGCCCACCTCTCCTAAACATCTCCAAACATCAATAGGAACTCCATCCGGGCCAACAGCTTTCCTTGACTTCATCCTCTTCAAGGTTTCTTTAACTTCAGATTCGCTAATTCTACGCATATAATTACGGTTCATATCCTGGCACTGAATGGTAAGGTCATCAAAATCTTGAGTAGAACTACCATTGAACAATTTGTCAAAATACTCTCTCTATCTTTTTTTGATTTTTTCATCTCGAACTAAAATTTGTTTATCCTCATCTTTGACACACAATGTTTTAAATGTCGGATATCAGAGAAATGTCAGATGTCGTAATCGGATGTCGGATTTCAGATTTCGGAGATATTTCGGGGCCATCTAGTAAATTTCGGACGTCATAATAGATAATAAATATATATTTTAGATGTCTTAAATAATGTAATTAAAAATTCTTATCAAGGTAATACAACACAACTTATGCAAAACTACATAAATATGTTTAGGATATGTATAATTAACTTAAACATTTTGTATATATTCACTAATCCATTGTTAAATTTCTCAATTACTCCAACTTTCAAAACCAATCAACATATTAGATTTTTCCCAAAATGTCAGCTGACATTTCGGGAAAATGTCGGTCGACATATCGGATTTTTCCCGAAATGTCGATCGACATTTTCTAAAACGCCATTTCAAATGCGGGTAGGGATGTCGTGACGGTGAGGGCTTGAAAACGAAATGTCGAACGACATTTCAAAAATGCCGGACATTTAAAACACTGTTGGCACACCTCACAGTATATAAGTCTCTAGTCTTTCTCTCCCTTATTCGAGCAATTCTATATATATCCTTTTCAACCTCTTTGGTATCCAACTTCTCATACACTTTTTATACACTTTAACTCTTACATTCTGAACAGCTTTCTTAGCCTCCTTCTTGGCTAGCTTATACCTCTCAAAACTCACTCTATCATAATTTTTCTTCAAATCTTTGTAAGAGTCTCGTTTGATCTTAATGGCAACTTTTACCTCTTTATTCCACCATGATGTGTCCTTACATGGTGGAGCACCACTTCGTGACTCATCAAGTACATATTTAGCTACTCTTTAATGCAGCTAATAATTTTGTTTCATGTTCTATTGGGATCATCTTGGACTTTCCAATATGCTTCATGTACTACTCAATTTACAAAAACTCTTTGGTTACCTTCTTTTAGTCGCCACCACTTAATCTTAGGATCTAACTTACATTTAATCTTTTTAAATCTCCTTCTAATCTGGACATCTAAAATTAAGAGTCTATATTGGATTACTACACTCTCACCCCGTACTACCTTACAATCCATATAACAACCTCTATCTACTTTTCTAGTTAAAAAAATCTATTTGGCTCGCACTTGATCCACTTCTAAAAGTGATCAAGTGAGACTTTCTCTTCCTAAACCAAGTATTCGCTAAGATCAAATCATAGGACAAAGCAAAATCTAGAATTGAGTTACCTGGTTCATTTCTTTTCCCAAAACCAAATCCTCCATGTACACTATTAAACTCATAACGACTAGTTCCTACATGCCATTGAGGTTACCGCCTATGAAAAGCTTTTCTCTAATGGGTATGTCTTTCACAATCCCATCTAAATTCTCTCAAAATTGACGCTTACTAGACTCATCAAGTCCTACTTGTGGTACATAGACACTAATAATATTAAAAATTTTCCTACCTAAAATAAGTTTAACTAGTAAAATTTTATCACCATTTCTCCTAACTTCCACTACATTCTCAAGCAATTGTTTATCTATGATCACACTCACCCCATTATAATTTATATCTTTACAGTACACCAAAGTTAATAACCTCAAGGCTCTATAATTTTACTTTTTTCACCTACCCACTTAGTTTCCTGCACACACAAAATACTAACATTTCGTCTAACCATAATATCAACTAACTCCGCTAATCTACTTGTAAGAGAACTTATGTTTCATGATGCTAACATAATTCTATATTCATGAGCTAACTTTTTTACCCTCACCTGCTCATAAAAGTGTGGGAAGCCTTACTCATTTGACACCACATCCGGGCACCGATGTGGCGCGTCATTTTTAGATGATAACCTAGCAGTTCTTGCCCACTTTTCACTACACCCGGGCTTTGATGTAGCGCGTCGCTCAGTAAGGAACGCCCCAATGAAATTTAGTTCTTGATTCATGTCTTCGCTCAGTAGGGAACACCATTGTACTAACGCAAGTTTAAATCTTAATAATTATAAGGTATGTCTTCATCTTTATGGACAAACTATCTAAAAATTGATTTCAAGTCACTAGACTACTAGCCATTGATCTTTATCCTTGCACCAATAATTGTGGTTGGCCTCGTATATAGATCCATTATGGTTCAACAAGTTAAACATGAGGTGAGATTCTTATGATTCAGCGATCATTAGATGAATATTTTACATGGAATGTAAATCATGTTCTGGTCTTTAAGAAAGAAAAACTTGTTGGCTTTTAACATTATCATGTCAATTAAGTACACTCATCTTAAAATAGACTTATAAGAAACTACAAGTTTATCTCCTCATAAAATCTTAGGGTATTTCAATATTAATCCCTTAATACTCATGTTTCAATATTAGTCCCCCCAAATGTTTGTATTTCCATTAAGGTGCTCCAAATCTTCAAGTTATACAAAATTAGGAGAAGTTACTTTAGTTTGTTTAGTTTTAACTCTAGACCTTGGTTAAGAGTTAACCAGGTAGTTAAATGACTTGCCTACCCCTAAAATTGAAGATTTGGGGGGGGGGGGGGTACTTGGGAATTGGTTTGAGAGAGGGGTTATGGAGAAATGGGTTTGGGTTTGGTTTAGTGGGAAAAATAAATAGAGTTAGTGTTGGGAAGATAGTTGAGATAATGGAGGCTATAATAGTCATAATATTAGCTATGTTAAGACTTAATGGAATATTCCACAAGTTTACGAGTAAAGTTAACAAATGTCCTAATTTTACGTAACTTAAAAGATTAGGGGGGCCTAATAGAAATATAAAGATTTAAGGGGTAATATTGAAATATGAGTAATTTAAGGAACCAATATTGACAAAACACAAAATCTTTTTGTCTTAGTCCTTGCTCATTGCTCTCTCCTAATGTTTTATTCTTATAAATCACTATTTATATTTGATGTTTATCAAAATATAAATGGGACATAATTTGTGATTGACTATTCTTTAAGGACTATATTGCATTCTATATATTTGCCAGTTTCATGTCCTTTTTACTCATTCTCCTAATCAAGGAGAAAGAGAACCCCTAAAAGCATCCATCTCCAACAAGAGACTTTGCATGAAATCGTAGAACATTTTGAAAGAGAATAATACTAAAGACGTGTTTATATTCTGTAATTGACCGTAAGTAGTGAAATGTAATTGCAGCAAAATCACTTACTGTGTTTGTTTGGAGTCGTAAATCGTAAAATGCACTTGCAGTCTAAACAGTTAATTTTGTGGCCATGAAAATCTCACTTACAGCCCACTTGTAACACAAACAGTTAATTATGTGATCATGCAAATCTGTATTACAGACAGTTAATTGTAATTAGAGTAATATTTTTTATTATTAGAATAATCTTTTTAAATTATGAGAAATTCTTTTTTAATTATAAAATTAAATTTAATTATTAGATTAAAGTTTTTTATTAATTATTTTACTAATTTTTATTATTAGAATCTTTTTTATTGCTGGATTAGTAATATTTAATGCAAAATTAATAACTTTTTATTATTAAATTAATTTTTAATTTTGGAATCCAATAATAATTTTTAATATTAGATTGTCATATTTAATATTTTTTTAATAATTAATAATAGACTACTATTAATATTTTAGTAATCTAATGTTTTTTATTAATTTATAATATTAATATTCTAATATTTTTCATATTTACTATTTTTAGTTTAAAATTCTAATATTTTTAATGTTCAATTTTTTATTATTTTACTATTTTTAATATTTAAGAATTTTAAATCACTAAACTATTAATTTTGAGATCAACTTTTCCACTTATGACTTACATATTATCAACCAAATACCGTAAAACACAATATACTTTCTCACTTATAATTTCATATAAACCAAACACAGAAAATCTTGCATAAAACTTACTTGCAACTATAAAAAATATTACGACTTACAACTTACAGCAGGCAAACAAGCTCTAAATGGAGTTGAATCCTTTCTCTTTTTTTTTTTGGCACATATTATGCATGAAAAGTATCTTTTGAAGGTACACCTTTATATTTTAATCAAGGAACTCCACGAATTGAATAATTGCAATCAACTTTGATCAATTTAGGGAGAAAGTTAGCCATTATTTCAATGAGGTATTGCATGCAATAGGTGGCGTAAGAGATATGTCCATGCAACAATGTTCCTGTCATTCTAGAAATAAAAGCAAATCCTTCATGGAATCCTTCATTTAAGGGATTGAAATTACTAGTTTCAATTGTAGAGTTAAAAAAATTAGCAATATTTTTTCTATTCAACAATTATTTATCTTTCCTCTTAGTACACTGTGCACTACAAATGATTATATTGGACTTAATATATGGCATGATAATCCCAACTGAGGTGCCATTATCAACTTGTGGTATGGTAACCTTTTTCATTTCCTATTTCATCATGTTGTTACAATATTATATTTGTGTTTACTAGTCATCTTGTTTGTTCTATTCGCCAAAAAGAGTATTGGTTATTCATAGATACTCTGATGAAGATTGTTCTTTCTAATTCATTGGATCTGTATTATTTATTTTCTAGCTTAAAATTTTCAGTTTTCAGTTTTTATTAATTAGCCTTGGTCTCTCCGCAGTTGTTAGCAATGGGATTAATAGGGACATTGCTACTTATTAGAGGGATTTAACATATGGAATCCTCCTGGTGGGTGAATTCACGTCTCTTTTATCTAGTGGAATGACGACACCCGAAGAACCCTTGCTTCAATGATTGATAGCCAACAACCTTTATTCAATCTACATGTTGAGTCTAGCCAAAAACTCATATTGAGAAATGAATCACAAAGTGCTAGTGCTAGCACAAGTCATGATATGGAAGATGAAGATGAGCATAGTGAGTAACCTTGTTCCAAGACAATGAAGACCTGAAAGAATGGAAAGAAATTGTTGAAGGTTGCAAGAAATGAGAACCAGAGCACAGCTCATTAACCGTTGACACCCAAGTTGAAATGGCTTTGCAAGGCCATAAATATGCAAAATCTATTATAACAATGAGTTTAAAACTTCTTCGGAAGCTAGAAACATTAAGAAACATCTAAAATCATTAAAGAAGAGGTTGAGGGACATTGGTCATCTTATGGATCACACTGCAGAGTGGAATCAAGAGATTAACAAGGATCTTGCACCGGGTTTGATCAAGGTACGTGTGTATAGAATCTTGTTTTCTCAGAACAGTTTTTTCAATTTTCCACCAGTTATTTTTCAGTTAACAATCATTTTCAGTTTTGCATCATTTTATGTTATTAGCAAATTGCATGATTTGAACTATCGACCGTTTCTGATATATATCGCCAATATCGTATCGGGTTTTGGGGTACCCGATACAGTATTGGTCATATAATATCAGCCAATATTGAGGTTGATATTGTTGATATAGTCAATACCGTCGATGACAGTAGATATTAATGATATTGATACTAAAAACCATTGGCAGATACCGATTTCGATACTGACATTTTAAACCATGGTCAATTGCTTGTAATTCCTAAGCATGCTCTGATACTTTCTTATGAAGATGGCTTTTTGGACTCGGTCATCACTCATCATTAGTCACTCATCATTAGTCAGTTACAAGAGTTGCAGTTCCATGCTCTTGGGTCATGAGTTACTGCTTTAGTTTTGTTTCCAAACTCCAAGGTTGAAATATTTTACTCAGCCCAGAGCTTTTGGAAGTGTAAAGCATCCTTTGAACTACATACTGAATATGCTATCTGGAGGTTCATTCAGGTCTAAGTTTTAACTGATAAAGATTATACGATTGCCTTGCCTTAATCTTAGATTTTAACAATCCTTTGTTGTAGTTTGAGATTGTCATAAGGTCGATGCCGTCTTTGGAACATTTCTACTTTGTTAAAGTTGATATGCCCTTTGCTAACAGTAACCTATATCTCTGAGTTTTAATCATAACATAACTTTTGCAGCAGCTAACTCTGATAAAGTATTTTCATGGTTAAAATGAAATCATCCTTTGGCTCGTCCCACTGGTAAAATCATAGATTTCTATTTTTCTTTAGTGTCTTCATGGATCTGAGATTCTTCTGTGAAGATATAATTTCTGGTTTATGTATGGCTTCTGTTTGCTAGTCAAGATATGGTTTAGACAAGTCTATGGTTTCTTCGTATGACGTCTTGTAGCTTTCTTTGTGTAGATGTCGTGAATATCTATAGAACGTACATTGCTTGAAAAATATGGTAAAAGTGTTCTGTATTATATATCAGACCATAATAATAAAGGAAGCAAACAACAGTATAAACTTTGCATAAGAAATTGGTAAAATTCAGGAAAGTGCCAAAGAATAAAATAACTTTGATGAATCAAAATTGTTGAAACAACTGCATACCTTCTTTAACTGATGTAGTATGCAACTTTTTCACCTGTTGAGATTCCTGTGCAGAAGAATGTTTCTGAGTTTTGGTATGAGATAAATGAAACTTGGTTTATCAGAAAAACTAGAAAACTTTACATACATTTTGCATAGCATAGGCATGGAGACGCTTTCTTTTCTTCGCAGCACCTTTTTGATAACCATTCCTAGTAGAGGCAGCTGGACAGTCACCACTAACCTCATCTGTCTCATTGTTTACAAATGGCTCTTCATTTTGACTACCATTATCATTCTCGTCCAATGACTTATTCAGGAAATACGGACTTCTTTTGATTACTTTTCTGACCAATAATTTCATATTTCTTTTATCTCCGTCTAATACAGAGCTTCCCTGTCCAATTGCATCCACTATAGACCTGCAGCCTTGTTCCTTGTGGGATGTTAAAAATGGTCTTGAGGGTTCATCTTCCAATTCCAGCAAGAAGCAAGAATCAGGTGAACTAGCAGTATTTCCTGCGGCAATTGACATCAGTTAGCACTGGCTTAAGATGAAATATAGACAATATCAAACTTACCTTGGGAAAGTAGCTCCGCAGGCTTATCGCTTTCATTGGAAAATGTATCTTCCATCTGATATAACTAGAAAAGGGGAAAAAAATATCATCTCAGATCCAGATAACAGTTCAATCACCAATTTTCCATGGAAGCATATAAATCAATAACCAACAATCCATTTTGGATAGAGTACTAACAGAATCCTTTGATGGATGATCGCCAACAAAATCTCTTGAAAGAAGCAGGGAGCATTGTTGATGGTTTAGAGGGGCATCTGTAGCTGAACCAGGTGAACCAGACTCATGACTCTTAGAACTGGGAGATGATGATTCCACTGTCATCATACATTTGGGTGTGAGTTTTGTGTCCAGGGATAACTTTTGTTGGGAGATCAAAGAATCCTGTGATGAAAGATCATCACCTACATCTTTTGAAAGCATGAAACTGTGTTGATTGTTTATGGAAGGAGTGACCTCTCTGGCTGAACCAGGTGAATCTGACTCTTGATTTGTGGAATCTGGAGAAGATGATTCCATTTTCACCATACATCTTGGCATGATCTTCGGGGCTCTGAATTTCCGCTTTGCTTCTAGTGACGCTAAGCCTTTATAATGTTAAAGAGATTGAAATTTCTATGTAATTCGTGTCTCATCAAATTCAGACATTAACAAATCTGTTTGTGTACAATGGAACAGTGGTTCCAAGTTCTAGGGTTGAGTATGAAGATAATACCAGGAATTAACAAGAAAAACTGGATAAAAACCTATCTACATTTTTCTCTAACACTAAAAACAGCCATGAGGAAGTCTGTGAATTGCTTGTGCTTGTATCTCATGTACTTATGTCAAACATGCTAAATAAAATGGCAATCCAGAGTCCCAGACCTTATTAGCTTCTGACTGGAGCAAAGATGAAGTGAAGGGAAAAAGCGAGAAACTACTGGAAACTGCAGAATTCCATACAGATCTACAATAAATCGCCTTCATAAGCTTCCCCAACTAATTGAATATTGAGCAAGGTACACTACCAGCAAAAATGCATTGTAAATCTGATAATCAAAACATATTATTGACCACTGATGATCAAAACATACTATTGACTATCAGGATATGAAAATCCACTGCATAATTTAGAATTGCAGCTTCTGAAGCTTTAGAAAGTGAGAAACTGGTTTGAGATTCTAAGTGGGCGAATAGTAAATAAATAGATTGAATGCTGAAAGGAAGACGAATACCACTATATGCATGGCAGAACATTTTAATGTAGTGTCAGAAGAATAATTGAAATAACTTATCGGTAAATTATGATTTAGCCCCCTCACCACCAAACCAACAGAAAAAAAACTCGACACAGAAAAGAAGATTACAAAGAAATGGGGACGTAGAAAAAGTATACTGAAACCAAAAATTCGAATGAAACTTATGGAACATTTATAGCAAGGTTTGAAACATCGCCTGATACCGATATTTTGGGCCGATATCGATATTGTTGATATGATCCAATATATCTGAAACAATCGAAATGTTACCCAATATTGCCGATACAACTAAACAAAACGGCTGATATTGCCAATTTCGGTACCAAAATCCTGCGGCCGTTACCAATACTGATACTTTAGATTTTAAACCATTATACTTATCATAGTAAAATATAGATATCTTACAAGGAACAAGTTATTTTGAGTGAATGCAGGAATACTAAGTTAACAATAGATCAAGAAAATTAGACAAGTTTGGCATTCCCTTACACAATATATTTACCGGCCTTTAGTTAACTTTTCTAACTAAATTCAAATTAACACTTAAGAAAGTGAAAGGCCGTCAAGAGGATACAAAAGTAATTAGTCAGAACATTCTTTTGCACAGGCAGATCCAGCCTCTTCTTTCCACTTGCAAACTTGGATTCTTTTACAGAATAGGATTTGTCAAGCATCAGTTCTGTGCATGTTGCCTCGGCCTGTCAATGCAAGTGGAATGTCAAGTCCAGAAATCGCATAAGCAACAAGCATGTTATCATCTCCATCGCATATTGAGTACACTATAGAGAGGACAAGAAAAGCAGCTGAGATTTTATATAAATTAGTAAGATAGCTTTGTAACTGCAAAGATAACAACCCAAAGCCTTTGTCCAAAAACTTTGGAATTGGCTATGCCAGGCCTTTCCACTATGGTAAATATCACTCCTAACTAGCACAAGCCACATAGTTCTCCTAGTCAATGAATAAACCATCTCAAACAATTGTCACATACCTTATCCTCAACAGAAACTATATTTTTATTATTCACTCTTTTAAATATCTTTTAAACAGTGCCATCAGCTTGTTCATCCCAAGGTTGAAGCCGGTTTCAGGTTCGGTCCCTTGAGATGTTTTTTTCCTGCCAGTTTCAGTGGTTTCACAAGTTTCACTCTTAGTCTTGTTTCTATTTCGATTAATGTAGTGCCAGAAAATTATATAAATATGTATGTTTTCAATGTTCATTTCATATAACTAAAATATGATTGACAAAATTTAATTTTGTAAGGAGTTTATATATAGAACAAATTAAAATAGGTCCCCTGTGTGACAGTTTTTTTGGATGTTATGTATAAATCTTAATAAATAGTTGTTTAAGGAGTCTCAAGTGTTAATGTTACTAATTCAAAAGATGTTGAGGTGTTGAGTGTAAAAGTTGATGAAACTCAAAAGAGTCTTACTATAATGCATAAATTAATTTGAACACTTTTCAATGCAATATAGTAATGTTTGACATCTCTAAAACCTATGCATAGATCAGTAAAGTACGGTTTCAATTATGATGAACATTTGTTTTTGTAAAACTGTGTCGACTCTGCAGCAATGTAAAACTAACATATGTAGATGGTTTAAGTAAGATATAAGTTGGTAAATAAAATTTACTAATTCAAAGACGAAGGTTCAACTATAACTGAAACCTTATTTTAATTTGGTTTACACATAGGTTATGTAGGTTAAGCAAAAACATAGGTTTACCAATTGAAAAACATAGGTTATTAACTAAAGAATATTTGAACTATATGCGCACAGGTTTTAGGTATGTTGAGAAATTACAATATGTATACCTCTGTGAACATTTTGATGGACAAAGTCAAACAACCAAGTTAAGTGTGTTGAATTATGATACATCACTCCTTGTTTCTTCAGATTCTCATCAAATTCTTTTTCATCTTTATCCACTTGGTGAATATACTCATCACCTTTGGACACAGGCCAACCTTTTATGTCAATGAGGGCGATCTTGTATGGACAGTATATTTGGCTTTTGTAGGAAATAGAAACCCTCAAAAGAAAGAATTAGTTTTGAAGACGGTGTGAACTGGAATGCAACATTAATCAATTGGTAAGGAGATCAGCCAACTGCTTTGAAAACGGTGTGAATAGGAACGTAACCACCTTTTTCGTCCAAACATCTCTAAAAAATGACAGTCAATCTTAATGTGTTTGGTCCTTTCATGGAATACAAGATTCTGGGCAATGCAGATGGCAGACTGATTATCACAATGCATAAGCATGACTCAGACTATCTGACTCAGTAGATTTTTTAACCATACCATCTCACATGTCATATGAGCCATAACTCTATACTCAGCTTCTGCACTCGAGCGAGACACAACATCTTACATTTTGCTCCTCCTAGTCACCAGATTTCCTCCAACAAAGGTGTAATATCCAGTAGTAGACTTCTTATCTCCTTGGTCACCAGCATATCCTAAATTCAAAGCATCCAGAAATGCGTACATGCCCATGTCTCCTGTACACCAACTCTTTTCCTGGACAACTCTTGATGTGCACGAGAACCCTTATCGTAACTAACCAATGAGTCTCTCTGGGCTGATGCATGAATCTACTTAGTACCCCTATAACAAAGGTTATATCTGGCTTAATAACTGTGAGAAATATCAACTTTCAAATCAATCTCCTGTATCATCCTGGATCATCCAGTGTATGACTGTTATCAAATCATAAATCCACATTGGCTTCCATTGGAGTATTAATAGGCTTGCATTCCAAAAGTCCTGCTTCCTCAAGAAGATCTAGAGCATATTTTCACTGGGAAAGAAGTACACTTTGTTTTTGATGTGCAACTTCAATTCCCAAAAAGTATTTTGGACGTCCCATGTCCTTGATCATAAAATAACGCTTAAGATACTTCTTAGCCTCCAATAACCCAGCTGAATCATTACCAGTCAGTAAAATGTCATCAACATAAACAGCCAAAATTACGATACCAGACTTTGTGCACTGAACAAAAACAGAGTGATCTAAATGACACCGGCAAAAGTCAATAACAGAAATGGTTAGGCTGAACTTCTCAAACCACGCCCTTGGACTCTGCTTGAGTTCATATATGGCCTTCCTGAGATGCAGATTTTTGTCTCCCCCTGAGCAAAATAGCCTAGAGGTTGCTCCATGTAAACTTCCTGCTGAAGATTCCCATATAAGAAAGCGTTCTTGACATTCAGTTGGAATAATGGCCATGACAAGTTAACAGCAATGGAGAACAGAATTATGATAAAATTCATCCTGGCAACTGGTGAGAATGTCTCGGAATAGTCGATGCCATATGTCTGAGTATAACCTTTGGGCACGAGTCTGGTTTATATCTATCCACAGATCCATCTGGGCGGTATTTTAAAGTAAAAACTCAGCGACTGCCAACAACAACTGCATCTGTTGGTGCCGAAATCAACTCTCAAGTTCTTCTAGAAGTAAGAGCTTTCATCTACTCATCCATATCCTGCTTCCAGGCAGGTACCAATAAAGCATTTGTATGAGACCTGCGTATAGACTCAGAAAACAAAGATAGCAAAATGATGAAAAGTGGGGTTAAGGTGATCATACGAAACAAAATTCAAAATAGGATGATCAGTGCCAGACCATTTACCTTTTAGAAGAGCAATAGAAATATCAAGATTAAAGGAAGATGCTGATGGCGGGAGAAGGAATGTCTACTGAAGAGGGATTAGCCGGAACTGATTCGGAGGCAGGAACTTTCAGGTGATGATTGTAGACGTACCTGAAATCCCAAACTGGCCTTGATGCAGGTGGATCTGGAGTTTCTACTGACAGTATTGGCGAAGAAACTGTAGAAGCAGGTGTGGATAATGACACAGATAGTGAAGGAGGAACAGTCTCAGATATAGTAACAGGAACCTGTGGAGAGAAATATAGAATAGACTCAAAGAACGTAACATCAACAGACACCAAATACTTCCTGGTGGAGGAATATAGCATTGGTATCCTTTTGTGTTCTACAATACCCAACAAAGATACTTTATAGATCTAAGAGATAACGTATATAACCCAGGAGACAAGTCCTGGACGAAACAAGTGCAGCCAAAAATACGAGGCCATGGAGAATGGTGTTTTGTTAGGATGGAAACAAGAAAAGAAAATATTTTATCGAGAACAGAAGAGGACATCTTATTAATCAGATGACAAGCACTTAACACAACATCAGACCATAAATATTTCAGAACACTCATATGAATAATCATGGTTCTAGCGACATCCAGAATATGTCTATGTGTTTAGCAACTCCATTTTGTTGGGATGTATGATAACAAAATGTCAATGAATAACCTCATCGTTTGGAACAAAAAATAGATACATCTTTTTTAACATACTCCAAGGCATTGTCAGTACAAAGCACACAAATTGAGGTAGAAAATTGATTTTTATATCATTAAAGAAAAGTTCAATAACACTGAAAATTTCTGACCTCTCTTTTAAAAGATACAACCAAGACATGCAAGAGAAGTCATCAATAAAGAGCAAAAAATATCTAAAATCCTTAATAGAAGGCACACGACTAGGACCCCAGACATCAGAATAGACCAACTCAAACGCAGACTATTACGATTATTGACTCGACTCTGAAAGGTAGTATGATGGTGCTCACCTAATTTATAAGACTCACAACCTAAAAAAGAAATAAAGGACTCAACAAGAATAACAAACTGAAGCTTTTGCACAGAAGAATGACCAAAGCGCAAGTGCCAAAGTAAAATTGCATCAGGCTTATCTGCAACCAAACCAGTAAGGATCACTCGATCGTCCAAATAATATATGCCTTCTCGCTCATGCCCCGAACCAATCATCTTCCCAGTCGACAGGTCCTGAAATACACAATGAGAAGGGAAAAAAGGCTATTTTGTAATTATTATGTTTAGTAAACTGAGTGATAGAAACGAGACTAACAGGAAATCATGAAACATAGTCAAGGATGGAGTAGCATGAACTACCTTATTGCCTAATACATATGACTGTGTAACATCAGCAATTTAACAGATGGGTAGACATTTGACAAATTTAAGGAAAAAACTTTTGTTTAAAACATGTCATATTAGATGAGGCTCTTGAGTCTAATATCCATTGTTTTTTTAGGAGAGAGCATAGGCGTGCATACCTGAAACAGATGCATGAGTTGCTGAAAATTGTTCTGAGAAAACTCTAGCTGTCGGAGTCTATCATACTCCTCCTACGATAGTACAACTGTGGAAGAGCCTAGATGAGCAGACGAGGAGACCTGAGGAGTACCACACAAGGTAGGAGAATCAAACTCAGATAGTTGTGCCTACTCAAGTCGATCAAATCCCCCAGCACTTTTTGAAAATGTGATTATTACGTCTACAATGCCAACATTGCCAGGGGCCTTTCTCAGAGGCACTCTGTCTGTCTCCATAAGATCCACGTTCACATATGAATTCACATCCTCATCCTTCAAAATCGCGGCCACGATCTCTGACACGTCCAGAAATCATAGCAGACTGCTCAATGGATGGTGCAGATGAAACATCAGATCCAAGAGAGACCCGCATAACTCTCGAGAAGATGACAGTCAACATGAGAATATTATCTCCTCCCAGTATCTGACCCCGCACCTGCAATTGTAGTGTAGGACTCAAGTCAGATAGAAACTTTGATACGGCTTGATCTTGACGATATCATCTTAGTGTCATCGCATCAATAACAGCAGGCTGATGCATCTCCAACTCATCAATCAGACTTTTGAATTCGCTATAAAACTCAGGCACATATCTGTCTCCCTATCTCAAACATTGTCGAAAGGTTTTTCTCATTGTCATATATCACCTTAAGTGTATCCCATATCTCCTTAGCAGTGATTAGGAACATGACACTACCACTAATCTTCTCCTTCAGACTGTTAAGAAGCCATATCATCACCAATGTTCTAAATGTCAGATATCGGCCTAATATCAGAAGGCAAAATTTAAAGTCTGATTGCGGATATCGAAAAAATTTCAGGGACATTTACTCAATTTCGGAGGTCATATATATATCATATAGTATGTTCTAAATGTCATAAAAATCCTAAAACATCACATATATGATATCTCTATATGTATAATTAATAAGTTATACTACCTAAAAAAAATTCTAATCACATCCAATAAACATAATTAGTTTCCAATAAAAATTCAAAAATGTCTCAAAAGGCTTCATGATTACTAATTACTACATTAACATCTATAAAATGTTAAATCCTTATAGATTGCAGTCATTCAAGAGCAAGAATCAATTAATGGTGCCTAATTCAAATTAATTGCCCTAAAATTTAACGATGTGAATCAAATTAGGAATGAACGAGTAATTTTAAGTAAAAGAAATGAGAAAGAGAACTCACCTTTGAGATTCGTGAGGAGTCGCTAGATCCGAGAGCTCGCCGAAGCAGAATTTAGAATGGAGAGACAACGGGGCTCGTCGGAGCTTGGCAGGACTTCCTGGGTTCTCATCGGGGCTCGGTGGAGCTCAACGTGATCTCGTCAGGGCTCGGTGGGACCTTGTCAGGGCTAACGATGCTCATCAGAGCTTGGCAAGATTTTCTGGGTCCTCATCACAACTCGTGGAGACTCGCTGAAGGTTGTCAGAGGTCAGTCGAAGCTCGCTGGAGGTCATCAGGGCTCGTGGAGACTCGCTGAAGGTCGACGAAGGTCGTAGAGGCCTCGTCGGAGGTCAGTCAATGTTGTATCTCTCTAACCTCCTCGTTTCTTTCTCTCGCGCGCGATATGAAATTAGGGTTGTGAACGAGCCATAATTCCTTCTCTTCTCTTATAAAATATGATCGAGTTAGATTAACGGGTTCAAACTCAAAAGAAAATAAAACAAAATGAAATGTTAATTTTGGCCGATATTTGGAACCCCAAAATTGGTCGAAATTTCGGGAATTTACTGAAATTTCGGTGACATTAACCCCATTTTGAAATTTGAAATGGGGTAGCCGATTTCGTGTCGGCCACATAAATTTCCCAACATTTCGGCCGAAATTTCAAAATGTCGGCCGACATTTAGAACATTAGTCATCACAGAATAATCTCCAGTAAGCCAAGTCACATACGTGGGATCTGCAGTAGCAGGTGGAGCTTAATGAAGATGAGCCAATTTGTTCTAAGTGCCAATGAATATGCGAAACGTCTGTGCACATAACAAGTAATTTGGGCCATTCAACTTCGCCTAGTCTTCAACATCGTCTTGGGGACAGAACTATCAACCATAGAAGAGGAGATCATAGTGGAGGAGGAACTTGTAGTCTCAGTCACATTAGCCAGTTAGATAAATCATCAAAAATCAGCCAGAAAGAGAAACAAGTAACTTAGTTACTAGATTGTAGCATATACAGCCATTTCAGCAGCAAAAAACATAATTTTTTCAGCCAAAAAAACTAAATCAAATGTAAAATCTAATTTTTGAGTAATAAACAGATCAGCAGAAAAGTGTTGTAGAGCATCTAAATAGCCAGATCAGATATAAAAATCTGATTTTTATAGTAAACAGATCTGATCTCACCAGAGAAGTCTTGTAGGGCTTCTTTTCTTGCTGGAGGGCTTCGCAGACCGTGTAGGTTGTAACACCCTGCTCCTAGAATACGTACTTGGTTGCGTATTCAGATTTCTCGGTCGTATTTTTTTGATCTACTTCCTGTATTTATTTCGTATTATGAATTATTTATATGATCGTTTTGTCTTGAATTCGGATTCGTGAACTCAAAGTCAGCCTTAGTCTGAACCGGAAACCCGATCCTAAAATATTACTCGATTTAGTCTTTCTGGTATTCAGATTTGACCGATTTCAGTTTCAAACATTGTTTTCTAATATTTTATATTTTTTATGATTTTTTGAAATTTTCCTAAATTAAATTAGAAATCTTCAAAACCGGTGTCGACCAGTGCCGCTGACCGATTCTCTCAGTTGATGATCAGAGTGGCACAGTGATAGCGTGGATCCCCAGAAGACCGTCCAAAGACCCATCCTTCAAGGCCCCCGCGCGTCTCTCGAGTTTTTCTTCTGTAAACTTGTGAGCGCCTTTTGTACTATTCATACTTGTACATCTCTTTGTATTCTCGCATTTGCGCCTATGGGTGATGTAATATTGTGTCACTTCTTGTGATAACTTTGTAATTGTACTGATATGTTGAAATGTATAATGCACCACGTGCTTCCGTACTCTGATTCTTGCATGTACTGATGCTTAGCGCATATACATGAGAGATTTTCGACCTACGTATATACGTCGCAGTAACATCTTCGCACCCGCGGGATCAGAGCGTTACAAGTGGTATTAGAGCTTAGGCTCTCACATCCTCAGTACGTCCAGATAGCAAATTAATGGTAAAGAAATTTGCAACTGAAATGCATAAATCCTGGTTATACAGTCCAACTACAAGTACAGAGTTATCTATTTTTTCTTGATCATCCTTCCTTTGATTCCTATCCCTTCTATCTTTTCACTGTTTTGATTTTTCGTAGCCTTTATACCAACTTAAGATATGGATATACTAAAGAGGTAGCGGCTGGTTCTGAATGAAGCTATTATATGATCTCTTCGGCCAACTCCATAAAGTTTGGGTATTCTCATAATTGATCCACGATCGAGTTATCATTCAGAAGTTGGTATTTGAATTTCTCTATGACTATTCTATATTCTTGACTAGTGATCGATGCCTGGTATTCGGAATTCTTAATTATTGGTCTTCTTTATGATGCTCAGTGTTATCGGGGTTTTCTTTACCTTAAGTATTCTGGCTTATTCTCGGAGAGCTATCAAGTATTCAGAACAGCTGGAATTCTATTGCAAAGCAGTGTTATCAGGACAGTATTATTCGGCATCGTTTAAAGATTTATACAGCAGAAAATGCAGAAGATGTCTATATTCGGATTATTGTTCAGTTAACTTGAGAGCCCTACCAATAGTGATTCATATCTTGATTGATATAATTCCCGTCCATGTCCCCTTTGTGTTCATTTTACCCTTATCAAATTGCGAGGACATAATTTTTGTAAGGTGGATGAAATGTAACACCCCGCTCCCGGAATACGTACTTGGTTGCGTATTCAGATTTCTCAGTCGTATTTTTTTGATTTACTTCTTATATTTGTTTCGTATTATGAATTATTTATATGATCAATTTGTCTTGAATTCGGATTCGTGAACTCGGAGTCAGCCTTAGTCTGAACCGGAGACCCGATCCTAGAATATTTGCTCGATTTAGTCTTTCTGGTATTTAGATTTAGCCGATTTCAGTTTCAAATATCGTTTTCTAATATTTTAGATTTTCTATGATTTTTGAAATTTTTCTGAATTAAATTGGAAATCTTCAAAACCGGTGTCGACCAGTGTCGTTGACCGATTCTCTCAGTTGCTGATTAGAGTGGCGCAGTTGTAGCGTGGATCCCTAGAAGACCATCCAGAGCCCCATCCTTCCAGGCCCCATGCGCATCTTTCAAGTTTTCCTTCTGTAAACTCGTGAGCGCCTTTTGTACTGTTCATACTTGTACATCTCTTTGTATTCTCGCATTTGCGCCTATGGGTGATGTAATATTCATGTAATATTGTGTTACTTCTTATGATAACTTTGTAATTGTACTCATATGTTAAAATGTATAATGCACCACGTGCTTCCGTATTCTGATTCTTACCTGTACTGATGCTTAGCGTATATACGTGAAGGTATTTCCGACCTACGTATATACGTCGCAGTAACGTCTCCGCACCCGCGGGATCGGGGCGTTACATAGGTAGTAGAGGAGGGGGTGGCTTAATCTACAGGGCCGGCGGCTTCAGGAGAGGGAGAGGGAAAGGAGAAGGAACGGTGACGACTTGGAGAAAGAAGGGGGCGGCGGTTTTAAGAGGGGCCAGCGACTTCAGGAGAGGGAGAGGGAAGGATTGAAGATTTTAAGGGAAGCAAGAGAAGAAGAGGGTAGATTTTAGGGTTAAAATTTCTTTTACTCTGATACCATGTAGAGAAATAGAATCCCTTAAAAGAAAGGATTAATTTTATTCATAGGGAGAAGAGATATATATAGAAGACAATGAGGGTATATGGGTAACAACCCAATAACCTAATAACCCAATACTAATAACACAACTTAACAACTGCTATATGTCCGTAAGCCTGACATTTAAAATATTTGGTTTGAGGATTGGATTTGGGAATACTTCTTTCAATACCCCTACCCTTGTTATGGTTGGAAAGAATTGGGGGTAGCTCAGCTTTGGTAAGACTGTGAAGGAGGCTGAGAGACACTAGCCTTTAGTCTTGATTTTGTGTGATCTGAATTCATTCAAGTCTTGCACTAAGGCATAAGCTTTCGCCAAAGTGTCGGCGTTCCTAGTGAAGAGTTCGTTCCTAAGATCTCGCAATCCAGCTCTAAACCTAAAGAGGACTTGCATAGAAGTTTCAGTTTCAATCAAGCTATAACTGACGGGGAACTCGTCAAATTTGGCGATGTATATTCCTTGGCAGATTTACTTCCCTGGTAAAATTGATTCCACTTGTCTAACAACCTCGGATAATAGGAAGGTGGGAGGTACTTTTGCTTCAGATGGGTCTTCATGTCACGTCAAATGCCAATATGATGTTCTCCTCTAATCTCACGGAGAGTTTCAAGGTTAGCTTAATATTAACTTTCTTGCCCAATCAACTTCATGGCAACAAAATTGACTTTTCGTTCTTCCGACTTGTGTACCACTAGAAGTAACTGTCCATTTCTTTTATCCAATCTTCGACCAGTTACGGTTCAAGAGTCCCATCAAAAGAGGTAGCGTTGATCTTGATACTCCTCACGATGCATTCATATGGATCTCGCTCATTCCTGAAAGATTGAAGGGTTCCATGATGGTAAAATTGTTGGGGAATGTTCAGGATGGGCGGAGGAGTAGGTGATCGACACGATTCTGTTCAAACTCAGTTAATCGAGCATCTACCTTAAGTTGAGTTTGATTTGATTTTATTCAACAGCTAGAAGACAACCCATAACTTCTTTCAGCTTCTGGAGGACTTCGGAATTCATTATAGCAGTCTGGGATCACTAATCTCGTCAAGTAGGTATAGTCTACCGCTACAGGTTGGCATACACTAAAAGACTACCTATGAAATAAGTTTACTGCCAAATGAAAATGTATGAATGCAAAATAATAATAATAATAATGATAGCTCTATATGCAACAACACATTCCGAAAAAAATCTAGTTGATGCAATGTAAGCATGCATGATTAAAATTTCTAGTTTAGAACGCAGCCTGATACCAGATTGATATGAAACATGTTGTGTACAGGTACAGGAGTTCAGCAACAAAGCAAATCAAGCAGCAACACCAACAAAAAAGTGATCGATCTAGACTACAAGCTACCACTTTGAAATATTGACTAGTGTTGATTGTAATAATGTTGTATAGATGCAGCAGGCTTCGAAATGTAATTTGAATGATTAATGGCAATGCTCTGAGATGGCATGTCCAATAGGTACAAGGTAACAAACAGTACACTCAATTTACTTTATGGGAACAGTGAACAGAATGATAATGTAACAAAGACTTGTTACTGTAGTGAACTAATATGGTCCAAAGGAAAGGAGAATACCCGACTATCAACAACTCGATCAGATCAAACCTGGAGAGATTTTCCAATGATGGCAGCTCTACATCACACTCAATTTCAAAAAGATCTTTTGGGTGTTGTTCTTGAATCACTTGTGTGAAGAGTTGTTGCGGAAGCAAGATGATGACCGGTGGAACTGTTGGAGTATAGATGAAGTTAGGGTGATCGTCTGAATACACAACTTCAAATAGTTTACCGTCGTACTCTAATGGATCTGAAGATAACTCGACTTCGGACATGAAGTGTTGCTGCTTGATAGGAAAGTGAATAGAAGCTTGGGACTGGACTGACGCATGGCAGAGGTCGCGAGGGCTGAACTGTGTGTCACTGGGGGAGAGAGAGGAGGTGCGCTGTGAAAGAGGGAATCAAGAGAGTGAAAGAACCAGAGAGAAGAGGAAGTGGGCAAGGGAATTCTGCTACAAAGCTTTATCATTCATTTCATTCTTTACACGGAGTAAAGAGAGGAGAGTGGGACCTGGGCAAAGACAGAGAGGGAAAGGAGAGTGGCAGGCAAAGAGTGATTTTTTAACTTCATTTCATCCCTTACATCAGTGTACAGAGAGGCCTTTAAAGCTACAATTCAGTTCTAACTGAACCCATTACACATGCAATTCAGTTTTCTAACTAAGCCCATTACAAATCATTTTTAAAAACTGCTCTAATATCTTCACACAATTACATACTAAAACACAATTACACAATTACAAATGCACACTGAAATACACTATAAATACACACTGTAATATACATGCTAGAACTATTATCAGGGTTCAACAAGTTGGTGAGCCGTCTTGCGCTGAAAGGCGAGTCCATATCATGCCATGCTCTGATGTCCTCATTAATTCTCCCGGGGTGGGAAAAGTCGACGTCGTCGAGTGGATATCTCTGCTGCTCTCGTACTGCTCCAGAGCATCAGGATCCAGACGCTGCATATCCTTTCGATCCAATCAAGTGTCGTCTGATTCAGGCTTCCCTTTCCAATGGACTAAATACCGTCTAGTTTCACCATCAGTAGTAGATATAATCAAATCCTCTATTATTTTTTCAATCTATTCTGTTGCATAGGGTGGGAGATCTGGAAATATAGTAGGGGGGTCCTTCAGAAGTAAGCTATTGGGTAGGCTCATCAAGGGTTACTCGAATTAAAATTCGGACCTGTGTATGCTACCAGGTCTTCAACATTAAGTATGAGACTAATACCAAAACCGTCAGAAAAGTATAGAAGATATGCATTATCAAAACCAAATACTAAATAATCGAGACCCTAACATGACATAAATCTCATTACTAAACGATCATGACTTTACTAGCTATCAAAAGGATAACATTGATCTTGTAGAAGAAATAGGGTCCTACCGATTTGCTTCATTATAAATCCATCCACTTTCATGTTGAACTAAAAAAAAATTGGTGTTCCGCATCACGGCCTCACCCTGGGTAATCATATCGGAGGTGCAAGGAAAGAAAAACACAGGTTCAATAAGGAAGTTATAGAAGATGCTTTCATCCTATCAGATGCCAAAAGTGTTGCTTAAGGTAATAAAATGTAAGTATTAAAACAAGCTATTTTCATATTACTAGCATATATACTAGGCAAACTATAATCATATAATGTCGTTGACTTATATTTCAAAAGCACTGCATGTTAAGAAAGCAAGCCCTCTTGAGCCAGTCATGGGATGGCTTCTCAAACATGTGGCACCTCCTGATACGGATCGCAAACACAATCCTTGGGCAGATAGTAACTATAGCTGTGAAGTATTAAGACACAAGCAACTATCATTTTGTGCGAAAAAGCTACAAAAAAGGCAATTCTTTTTTTGGGTTGAATTTCATGACTATGTTTGTTTGAGATGAAGCGAGCCTAACTAAGCGATTGTGGATTAAGTTGATGACTTGGTCCCTTCAACTTAACTGATTAGACTTGGTCTCTTCAACTTAACTGATTAGCAGTACACAAACTTGCATATAAAATGGTAATTGTGTGACTTGTGTCCCAAGTGTAGCACATGTAGAATGGTCAATTGAGAGGATGGAAAATGGCCTTATGTTATCTAAGCCAACTTAGACACACACACACACACACACACACACACACACACACACAGAGATAGACTAATAATAGAACTAGACAACTAATAAAAGATGATGCCCAATAGATATGTCATGAAAAACTCCAAAGTGAAAATACTGTGTTTATATACCAAACCTAACTATTCTAGTGACACGCTGATGACTTTCATGTGCATAAAGTTTTGTATGAAGAAACTCTAGAAGTGCATATAATTAGTAACAGGCCAGTAATTTGATGACTACACCGTTGTTTGAGAACTTTTAATGAGGCACTGAATTGTAGAGGCAGATAATGAAGCCCAGGGATGGTGCGTACATGGAAAAAAGAGTTGTGGTAGATTTAACTTTCATATGATGGTCCATCTAAAGCATGGCATATGGTAACCACTAATAACATCAGAAAAGACTAAAGAAAGAAAGAAAGAGTAACATTAAAAGTTCTTGGAAAATGTATCTATATTTCAGCTTCTCAGCAGTCATACATGACTCAGATCCATGAGACATACCTGAAATGGCAACTTTGTGAATGGATCAAGGTCACCTTCAGCTATGCCTTTAACCACATTTGGCGGTAGCCATGTATGATATGTTAAGGAATACTATAAATGTGTAGATATTTATATGTAACAACCAATTTAAGGAATAATTTGACGAGCATGTAAGGATATGGGCCCAAAAAGTCCAAGTCCTCGCCTATATCAGGAGCAATATCTGATAAATGAACAATTTCTTTCTTTATAGGATCATAAACCCTCTGATGTTGAAATGCCCAAATTGCTTTCCTAAAATTTTCTTCATAGAGAGGAGGGACTGAAATAGCACTATATATCAAGTGTTTAATTACCTGAAATAGACAAAATATCAACTAAGAACTTATTTAAGCCTAATTTGAATTTCTCATCCACTTAATTGGTCATGTGTTATTAGATAATAGATAGTAACAGCATCTTTTTTATCGAAACCATAAGCATAATGGTCAAGCCTTATCATAGTTTTACAGATCTCAAAATGCAACGTTTGATGTTAAATTAAATCATATATTGCATATAAATTTGGAAAGTTAAAAATCTAAGGAATCTGACTTGTTAAAGGATTTATCAGGTAAGAGAAAAGCTTCCATAACAAGGCAAATCAGTTCGCTTCAGAATGTTACTTTATTCAAAAGGCAATATAAGTAACATATATTAATCAAATTTTAAATAAGCCATCCATGTATGACTATGTATCGATAGAAAAAATATGTCATCAGAAATAAATCAAGCAATCTAGTTAATATGAAAAATGGACAAAAAGAAGTGGCATGTGGATCTTAGGCTCCTACAATCATTTCAACTCAAGAGCTCCCTTGTCATCTCCTTTGTTCATTTGGTTCAGTACTATGGCCACTGGATTTGCATTCTAGCATAAAGCAGCTTCTTCTTCCCATGGGTAGGAAGTTAAGGAACAATAGGATATTAAAAAATTACAAATAAATGAGCTGTGAGCTACTTACAAATATTTATTGAAGAAAGGACAGAATGGATATCCAAGATGTCATCTTGAGAGATTCAGACCATGAGACAACCATCAGAGGGGGCAAGGCACAAATTCAAATTGGTGTCCCTTTCTGCGACCTAAGTAAATAAAGAAAATGCGGGAAGCCAGAGGTTTGGTTGAAGCCTTTGTTAAATTCCTCAGATTGATCTGAAGCAACAAGAGAAGGCAGGAATGAACTACCAGGATGCCCCAAAGTCCAAAGATGCATAAAGGAAACCAGGCTGATTGAAAGGGGGAAAAAAAATTCCTCTCTTTTTGCGGGGAAGGTTTTTTTTTTTTTTTTGTTTGGTTTGTGGGTGGGGGGGGGGGGGGGGGGGGGGGGGGGGGGGGGGGGGGGGGGGGGGGGGGGTGGGGGGGGGGGGGGGGGGGGGGGGGGTGGGGGGGGGTGTTTGGCATGATGGTATCAAAGATGTAAATATTAGTGAAACAACAACAGAATGACATCGATACTTATTATAAGTTAATCCTCAAGCAGAATGCAATCAAGCAGTAGGCAATGATTCCAGTCATGTAAATAGAAAATAAAATAAAGATGGTGGTAAAAGATGTGAATATTAGTGAAATCAGCGTGAACCATGAAAGGCCATCAATAATTGAGGCCAAGAATATGAGCTAATCCTTTGTTTGCATAAACAAAAACAACCTTCTTAGTGCACTTAAAGTATATAACATCCAGTGTACTATCAAGTAGTAAGCATAGCTGTATGCTTCATGAACAATTTGGTCCTTAAAGCAGTAGACAATGGTTCCAGTCATGTAATAGAAAAAAAATAAAGAGATAATGGTAGAAGATGTGAATATTAGTGAAACTAGTGTGAACCATGAAAGGCCATCAATAATTGAGGCCAAGAATTATAAGCTAATCATTTGTTTGGAAAAAAATAACATAATATACACAAAAACACCAACCTTAGTGCATCTAAAGGATATAATATCCAGCATATTATCAAGTAGCAGGCGAAGCTGTATGCTACAGAACAATATGGGCCTTAGGGCAAGCAAAAGGATAATACACCAATTAAAGAACTGCGGGTCACAAGACCTCATAAGCATCAGTTGAAGAAGGTTGAACAGAAAACTAAATGGTGTAAGAGACTAAGAGATCATTTAGTGGCCATTGCAAGCTAATTACGAGACACTAACATTCCTGTGCGAGCAAGATGTAAATTAAATTTTGGGCCACCAGTATGAATAACTTTTCAGGGTCAACACCATCTTCAATATCAGCAATGAGCTTGAAGACTCTAGAAAATTTCTATTCTAGAGCTTGTAGCTATCTAGAGAGTTCGGCTCTAGAATGCTCAGAGTCGACCGCCAACCAACTAATTCTCTAGAGAAACAGTCAATTGAAACCGAAATTGGCAGCTATAATAGGGCCTGGCCCTCCTAGTTTGTAACCAAGAAAGTGAGAAGCACACTCAAGTGCTCTGTAGAAGAGTGTGTGAGAGTGAAGTATGAGTGCCTACATAGTGTGTGACATGGGAGGAAAAGGAAGAGTGCTCTAGTTGGTAGGAAAGGGAGTAAAGTGTTGTAAAAGTCAAAAAATAGCGTGTATATTGTAATATAATAAACTATTTTTTGGTGTGGCAAACAAGTCCCAAGCCTACTATCTAATCTCAACGGTTATTTGCAGGTATGGGACAAGCATATAGTGGTTTGGGTCATAAACAGGTCAACCCATCCGGTGCGTTTATTAAGTAGCTTGGCTGTGGGTATGAACTTTTGACCTGATCTACCTGTTTATGACCAGTTTGTGTGTGCGCGCGCCAACTTCTGACCCATTTAATCCGTTTAGTTTGGACACACCTACACCCACGTTTCAGTGCTTGCCAGCAATGGGGATTTTGCCTAGATTTGTTTTAGCATATTAGCTCCTTTTAAATATAAATTCTCTTGAACTTGTGTTTATATATCAATCTGCAATGTGCCAAACTTTTGAATTTATCAAAAAGTACTTGAGACTTAGTGTCTATGGTTGTGTATTTTTTGCTACTAAATTGGTGGGAAGTGGGTCTAAAAGGGTCAGTTATGACAACCTGTTTATACCCAGGGTAGGAATGGGTACGAAGTAGTGTCGATAAGTTCGCTTTGGCATTCGGGTAAGCTATTATCAAGTTGACCCAAATATAGCCCGGCCCCGCTAAATTGCCTCCTCTACATTCTATAGTGCATTAAAATTTACTTCTACCACTTTTACCCTGACTTTATCTCTCTATAAGTGGTCAGTCATGACATATCCATTATAATTTATATTAGACAGCGCAATTTCCTTTTTAGCTTGATGAATCCCATGATTTTCATCTCTTGCTCTCAAGTAGTATAGCTATTATAAGGAATGCCAATTGACAAGGCATGTAAAGAGAGCATTATGAAACCAACATGGGGACAAAACATAAAAGTTTGTTTGCTCTGGTTCTTCTTCAAATTTGGTAACACTCGCCTGAAGGCAGATATAACAAACCAAATGCAGATGCATTTCCGTGTGTGTGTGTGTGTGTGTGTGTGTGTGTGTGTGTTGTGTATTCTCATGAGTCATGAGCCCTCATCTCAACCACATTTAATGATGTTTAGATTTATACATTTAAAATCCATCAGTATCAAAAGATTGCTCTCAGATAAATAGTTTTCTCTGAGCAATCAGTGGATCAAAACAATTAATCATCTAATATATAGAATAAATGACAAATCAATATGCATATTAAGTATCTACCTTTTCATAGCTTTTAAACTTCTGAACAAGTGCATGAGCCCTTTTCAGGCCCATTCCTGGTAGGGACTGCAGATAGTCACAACCGCTCAAAATGCACATCTCAAGTAACATTTGTTTAGTGAAACCAGTAAGATCAAGTTCCTTGTTCTGCCCCAACATTGAACTTTGGAACTGAACACCCAGACCAAACTTGTCCATTTTGAAGATAATCTGAGAACAAATATGTTGATGATTGTTATCTTGGACAGAGTATATGACCAAAACACAGAAAATGAAACGAGAGCAGCAGGAAGAACTGAAACATACTCCTACACGAATGTGTGTGTAAGTGTGTGTGTGTGTGTGTAGACACACAGACATATCAGACATTCAGGTCGTTTTAAGATATATATAATAAAGAGATAACGCACTCTGGAACAGCCAAAAGGTATCAAGTCTGAGTCTTCAGTAATGACAGCATCAACATGCTTGTTCATGCACAAAAATGTCATTTGAGCATCAGCCTCATAGGGTGCTATGATATAATCAACTTTCTCCTGTTTCAACACCTGCAATACTCATTGTAAGGTGCTGAATGAAACTGCAGTCAACACTTAGTCAATAACAAAAGTAGATAACATTGAACTAAGGATGAAATAAAGCAATTTCTCTAAACCACAGAGAGAGAAGTCCTGCTGGGATACTTAAATTATCAACAATTAGAAGACAAAATTATCCTACCTTTATTAACCCTAAAGCAACTGAAGGTGAGATATCAACAGCTTTTTGGTAGCACTCAAAAGCAGCAGCAGAGTTGCCAGCTGCCTCATGTTCCATTGCACGCTCGAGATTTTCCTTCCTTGCCCTGCAATAGGGCGTAGTTATTGTATACTGACACATTCAAACAAAATTTAGCAGTGGTGGTTAAGGTAGAAGATTAATAGGGATCAGGATTTGAACATCAGTATGAAACAATAGAATAAGCAGAACATGTAAAACTCGAGGCGCAGTAGAACTAAAATTAAAATAAAAGAAAGAAAATTTAAACCAATATTTGAAAAGTGCATGTGCAGAGTGAGGCATAAGCCTTGAGGAACAATATAAGAATTCAAACTATATAAATTTATGACATAATAAATGAGAGAAGAGATAAATTATAATAAATTGTAAAAACTAGAATACAATCTTTAAAAAATTAATTTCAGTTGAAATTTAAAGTATAACTGATGTGGGGCGGAGGAGTTTTAGGGTTTGTGATAGGGATTTTCTGGAATAAGGGAAGAACAAGAGAAGAAAGGAAAGATATGATTGTGGATCGCAATCTGGATCTTAGCTTCACGGCCTATGATTCAATCCATGGGGATCCGAACCAATACCAAAACAAATAGCTTATCAAAATTTTCATAATAATAATAATAATTAAATCTCAAAGTCCACACATGGTTATATATATCCTACAATACGTGCACTATACTTGCAATTATTCATAACATCAAATCTCACCAAATCTAATAAAATCTAACCACATCTAAATTCAAATAACTCCTAAATCTCAACCAAATCTATTCAAATCTAATTTAAATAAAAATCTCAAATCTACTAAATCTAAACTGTTTGTTTTCCCTTATCATTCTCCTCGGCTTGAAAACATTCATACCCGATGAATGTGATAGTAGGTACAAGATAAGCAGGACCGGATGGAATGAACCGCATCACGAATCCTCAATCAGGACAAGATGGTGGTCGGAGGACAAGATGGTGGTCGGAGAAATCAGCACTAATGCATCCTAGCTGAACTAAGGTGGTGGAGGTGGAACTGGCTTTCATGACAAACCGGCTGAAGTTGGTGATAGCTCGAACAAGATACGTGCAGCATAAGAAGGCAACTCAGCTCTACTGAAAATTAACTCACATACCAAGCACCAATTTCCCGTGAACATGTCTCATGTAGAATGATCTACAACGGGTCGTAAACATCAAGCGATCTTAAAGATATAGTTGTCAAAGATGGCTCCATGGTAGGCTTCAATGAAAATTTTACAAGAGTCTTAATAAGAGCTTTTTCATTTCTGACTCTAATTCTACCTCATTAACAATGTCTGAATCTATCTCATCAATAATGTCTGGCTCGATGAGGACTGGAGGCTCTGGATCTGGCTCATCAACAACTTTTGACTCTGGCTTATCACCAACTTCTGGATCTGATTCATCAACAACTCCTGGCCCTTTGAAACCTGCCTCAGTGAATAAAGGTGTAGAGCATACAAGTACGGAGAAGATCTTTCAAGACAAACCAACATCGATAATCGTTATGGCTGTCTTTTTCTCAATAATAAGCTTTTCCACCAGCTTCATTTGGGCATAGTAACACTTCTGTTCACAAGTCAAAACAAAATAACTGAAGAAAGCTTGAAGATTGATTCTCTCACTTTCATACCCATAATGATCATCAAAACCCTGAAAACACGGAATAGCTGCATACATATCTTGTTCAACTTCCTTTTCATCACCATAAGTATATATGTATCTGTAACGGTCCCAGTTAAAATTTTTCCGTTTGATCACAATTATCTCATATAATCCAAGCGTGGGACCCATCAAGATATAATACTTCCATTACCAACATCAGAATGTTCTATACTATACATCAAGCTCCACTAGGATAACATGTATGATCTAAACATGACTTACCATGCCAACACATAAGGTCCGATAACCCATCAGAAAACGCAATCTAATCATATTACGGTACCAAAGTATTTATAACAAAGTTAGAGTCTAACACCAGGCACTTTAAAGTTTACAAGTTAATGACAACATCCAACTAAGAGTACGTATGATTATATACAGCCATATACATATCAAAAGCAAACTTTAATGCAATGACCCCAATGCGCTTGTCCCGCATATTGCCTTTAAGCGGGTCCTTTGCCCTTGTCCAAACATGGAGGTGGAATTAGAAATAGAGTGAGCTTGACAGCTCAGTGAGTAAAACAATATTTAAGCATGCCTATTAAGTAGGTCTACATGGGCTAAATTATCAGGTTGACAAATGTGTCTTTATACCATTTTTATAAATTTTGTTATTAGCTGAAACCCCAACCAGAACACAGTAACAGGGCTTTATTAGTCGACTAGGTCATCCTATAGTCGACTAATACTACTTATAAGTCGACTAATATTATAGCTATAGTCGACTGAATTCAATCCAAAAGTATCTGCTTCACTGCTGGCTGCCAGGAACTTATGTAGTTGACTACCCTTTCTAGTGTAGTCGACTACTCTATATACTAATCGACTTGCAGGTCCCCTATAGTCGACTAGGTGTAGGTCAAAAGGGTATGTTGTTCTCTGTTGTCACCCATAACTAATTATAGTCGACTACCCTTTCTGGTGTAGTCGACTACACTAGGCATCAGTCGACTTATAATTAATTGTAGTCGACTAACGTATGTTTAAAACAAGCTGTTAACTCTCTGTTTGCTCTCTGTATCTGGGGATAGTCGACTACAGTCTGTCTGTAGTCGACTAACAATGCTTTCCAGCAGTCTGTCTGCCCATATATCACATCTATAGTCGACTTATCCCAGGGGCTTAGTCGACTAATCTACAGAAATTTGCCTGTGTAAGGAATTATTCCAGATTCAATATTTAGGGATTTATATATGATTTCAACATAGAATTTCTATCTTAGCCACATCAACATACTTATTAACCCTAACACTGGGCTCCCCCTTCGGTCTCCTCCGGTTCAACCCGGTCCCTTCCTCTTATATGTCATTCAACGCAATAATTCCCTCCTTCCACCGCCACCGGTTTAACCCGGTCCCTTCCTCCTATACATTACCGTATAATCTCCCCTACTTACACCTCCGGTTCAACCCGGTCCCTTCCTTTAAAATACAACAATCACATTCATTATATACTATCAATATGCAAAGATACATAAAGTAACGACAACATGCAAGCTTCGTAGTCTTTACTTTAACACATGTCAATATCATGGGATTCATTAACATGAATGAGAAGCTACTAGTGAAATCATAAATATGCGAGTCTTTACGAGGTAGCCAACATCTCGTCATCATAAAATATGCATGACCAAAATATGTGCATGGTATCAAGTGTCATATTTATCTATAAAATTCTTTCTCTAGAAACATGTAGTAGACTACCACACACATTACATCCATGAGCTTAACTCTTACGAGATTGCCATAAGACTATGTATACACAAACAAATCTATAATTTATACTCATGAAGTTATCCTTCACTTTTATGTCTATTTATCCCTTACGATTTCTTTCATTTCCAAACTTTATTCTACTTATCATGTTACTAGGATCCATATGTTCTACTCACCCTTTGAAGTGGTAAGTTCTTTCTCAAGATTGATTTCCCGCTACGACGGTGTCTACAAGTCATAACAACGACAATATTAGTTCATAGTTAAAGAAAATAATACAAGAGGGTAGAGTTCTAGAAGTGTTTTTCTTACCGTTCAACCAACGACACTTCCCCCCAACTTCTAGTTCTAGATCACCCTTTGACTCGTTCTATTGGTTTCTTGGAGGAATTTAGACAAGAAAACGAAACCTTTTTCTTGTGTATGGACTGAAGGAAAGTTTGTGGGGAATTGAGGGAGAAAATAGGGTTTTTTGTGAAGAGAATGTTGCTGTTTTCTGCTGCTGGTTTTTTGGCTGCTGGTTTTGGGCTGTTTTGGGCTGTTTTTGCTGCTGCTGTGTTTTGCTGCTGCTGATGGTTTTATGCTGCAGCAAAAAGGGAAGAGAGGAAAGAGTTTGGGAAATTTGGATGAAGAGAGAGAGTTTTATCAATTAGATAATTCTCTTCATCCCCCCTATTTATAGCCTCTTTCCTTCCACAAAAATGTGCCAAGTGTCCCTCTCTAACCCATCCCTCTACCCTATACCATGCCCTACAACAAAGCTCCATGCCTCCCCCCTCTCCATGAGGTACATGTACCCCAAGTATGGTGAGAGAGATGGTGGCAAAGTCAACAACATGTGGTGTATTCATTCATATACCTACATACATGGGTATATACATACTTATATACTCATTCTCATACATACCTACTTGTGTACCTTCACACTAATAAACATGTAACAAGTAAGGTATCTAGCATGAATACTATTTCCCATCACCCTTTAAAGTATCAATATTTTAGGAAGAGGATGCTTAATTAGGACAAGTGTTACATTCTACCCTCCTTATGGAAGTTTCGTCCTCGAAGCTTAACGTACCTTGGAACAAATGTGGATAGGCCTTCCGTATCTCCTCTTCCAGTTCCCAAGTAGCTTCTTCTATGTTTTGATTTCTCCATAAGATCTTGACCAATAAAATATTTTTGCTTCTCAATTGCTTCTCCTTGCGATCAAGAATTTGCACTGGTTCTTCCGTGTAAGACATGTCTTCTAGTATTTGCAGAGGTTCATAGGAGATTACGTGATCAGGATCAGGCACATACTTCCTCAGCTGAGAGACATGAAATACATTGTGCATCCTCTCCAAGGCTGGAGGTAAGGCCAAACGATAAGCAACCGGTCCAATCCTATCCAGTATTTCGAATGGACCCACATATCTAGGAGCTAATTTGTTTTTACCGCCGGTGCGTCTTACTCCCTTCATTGGAGATACCTTCAGAAAAACACTATCCCCCACCTCAAATTCCAGTAGTCTGCGGCGATTGTCTGCATAAGCTTTCTGCCTGCTCTGTGGCTGCTTTCATCCTTTCCTTGATCAATTTGATCTTCTCAGTAGCTTCTTGAATCACATCAGGGCCGAACAATCTTCTATCCCCAACTTCCTCCCAACAGATTGGTGATCTACATTTTCTCCCATACAATGCTTCAAATGGAGGCATACCAATAGTGGACTGATAACTATTATTATAAGTAAATCCACTAAGGGTAAATAGTTGTCCCAACTTCCCCCAAAATCTAGTACACAAGTTCTCAACATATCTTCCAATATTTGAATGGTCCTTTCTGACTGTCCATCTGTTTGGGGGTGGGCTGCTGTACTAAGTTGCAATTTAGTGCCCATAGCTTTGGACAAGCTCTTCCAAAATCTAGATTGAAATCTAGGATCCCGATCTGATACAATGGACTCAGGTACTCCATGCAATTTAACTATTTCTCGGATATATACTTGAGTCAGTCTTTCCATTGAATAATTGATCCGGATAGGCAGAAAGTGGGCAGATTTAGTAAGTCTGTCTACCACTACCCAGACTGTATCTAGCCCTTGGAACGTCCGAGGAAGTCCAGTGACAAAATCCATAGCAATTTGACACCACTTCCATTCAGGAATAGATAAAGGCACCAACAAACCTGGGGGCTTCTTATGTTCCGCCTTCACTTGTTGGTAGACTAAACACTTGTGGACAAAATTAGAAATGTCTACTTTCATTCCATCCCACCAGAAGTTATGACGCAGATCTGATACATTTTTGTGCTCCCGGGATGAGCTGTATACGGTGTACTATGAGCCTCATTCATTATTTCTTCTCTGATCTCTGCTACATCTGGCACACATAATCTGCGTCCGAATCGCAGTACATCATCTTTTATTTGAAACTCCTTGAGTTCTCCTTCTTGTACTTTCTTCATAATCTTCTTTATTTGAGTATCTCCTTGTTGGGCCTCTTTGATTTTGTCGTATAGTCAAATTGAATACTTACCTGATTCAGTTGATACCTAGAATTAGAAGGATCAATAACTCGCACTTCTATTTGCATTTCTTCTAGATCCATTAATATTCTTACTTGACGAGTTATCAAAGTGGTCATGGTTCCTCCCGATTTCCGGCTCAAGGCATCAGCTACCACATTGGCCTTTCCAGGGTGGTATTGGATAGTAATATCATAGTCCTTCATCAGTTCTAACCATCTCCTCTGCCTCATATTCAGTTCTTTGTGTGAAGATGTATTTTAAACTCTTATGATCAGTAAAACTTCACAAGACACTCCATACAAGTAATGTCGCCAGATCTTTAAAGCAAAATCACGGCGGCTAATTCCAAATCATGAGTGGGATAATTTCTTTCATGAATCTTCAATTGTCGGGATGCATAGGCAATAACTTTTCCATGTTGCATTAACACACATCCCATCCCAGTTTTGATGCATCACTATAAATGCAAATCTTTCAGTCCCCGAAGGTACAATTAAAACAGGAGCAGATGTCAGCTTAGTTTTAACCTCCAGAAATCTCCTATCTTGTTCTTCCCCCCATACAAACTTCTTATTCTTTCTAGTTAGTTGGGTCATTGGTGCCACAATTAGAGAAAATCCTTCCACAAATCTTCTGTAGTACCCAGCTAATCCCAAGAAACTTCGAACTTCAGTAACATTAGTGGGCTAGGCCAGTCTCGGATTGCTTCAATTTTTATCGGGTCCACTGATATTCCTTCTTTGGATATAATATGGCCAAGAAACCCTAACCAAAATTCACATTTCTTCAATTTTGCATAGAGTTGCTTCTCTCTCAAGATTTGAAGGACAAATTTAAGATGTTTCTCTTGATCTTCTTTACTCTTTGAATAGACCAAAATATCATCGATGAATACCACCACAAACTGGTCTAGATATGGTTGAAACATCCGATTCATTAAGTTCATAAATGCTGTAGGGGTATTAGTGAGTCCCAAAAGGCATGACTAGAAATTCAAAGTGTCAATATCTTGTCCGGAAGGCCGATTTGGACACATCTTCAGGTTTGACTTCAACTGATGATACCCCGATCTAAGGTCTATCTTAGAAAATACACAAGACCCTTATAGTTGATCAAATAAGTCATCAATTCGAGGAAGAGGGTACCTATTTTTGATAGTTGCCTTATTCAATTCCCGGTAGTCAACACATAGTCTCATACTCCCATCCTTCTTCTTTACAAATAGTACTGGTGCTCCTCAGGAGATACACTGGCCGAATGAAACCTTTGTCTAATAAGTCCTGCAATTTGAGTCTTAAGTTCTTTCATTTCTGCAGGGGCCATACGATATGGTGCCTTAGAAATTGGGGCAGTACCGGGTATTACATCTATTGTAAATTCTACCTCCCGATCTGGGGGCAAGCCTGGTAAATCTTCCGGAACACATCAGGGAACTCATTTACAACTGGAATAGTCTCATTTTTATATCAGTTCTAGTGGTATTCAAAACTAAAGTCAGGAATCCTTGACACCCTTGTTTCATTAACTTGGTGGCTTTGATGGCTGATATGAGAGGTATATAATGACTAACTTTTACTCCTTCAAATATAAACTCCGTAGCCCCCTCTATTTTAAAGATGATCCTCTTCTTATTATAATCCACATGGGCACCACAGGCGGACAACCAGTCCATTCCTAGTATGGCATTGAACTCCATCTCGCCTAGCTTAATCAAATCAATAGATGTTTTCATTTCTCCAATTATCACTTCACAATTCACATATCTAGTGCTAGCTATCAAATTTTTCCCCTATGGGTGTGGACACAACCAACTGAAATCCTATGGGTTTTGATACTTGATTTAGTTTATAAGCAAAAGCACTAGATGCGAATGAATGAGTGCTCCAGGATCAAACAATGCATGGGCAATATGTCCTGATATGGAGATCATACCTTCCACCACTGCATTTGAGGCCATTGCTTCCCGGTGGGTTAATGCAAAAGTTCTTCCTTGCACCCGTGGTTGCTGAACCGATGACTGAGTTGCAGCAGGACGTGGAGCATTATTGGGCTGCATGAAGTTACTGGCTTGTCCTCTGGGAGGATTTATCCTCATGGTCGGCCTCCCACTTCCTCTACTCTGCCCTTGGCTTCCGCGCCTTGTCGGACAATTTTTCTTTAAATGTCCCACCCCTCCACAATTAAAGCAAGCTCTATCTAGGAGGCAGTTTCCAAAATGGTTTACTCTGCACCTCTGACACCAAGGAGCCTCCGAGATTCTGGGGTGTGATACCGAGGTAGCTTGTGTTTTTGAGGGAGTGTCTCTGTTCCTCAACCATGTTCTTCTGCCTCTGGCCCTCCCCTTAGAAAAGTGGTATTAGACCCAAACCCCTTGCCACTGGTAGATCCTGATGCCATCATCATTGAGGGTCCTTGATATCGGGGGCGCTTAGGGTTGGGAATTTCCTCTACCCAGACTTCCTGACCTTCTTGCATGTCCATCTCTACCTCCAAGGCTCTCTCCACAGCTTGGAGGTAATTCTTCAGTTGTAACGGAATCAATCGGCCTCGAATATCTGATCTTAGGCCCTTCACGAACCTCTTCGTCCTTTCTACTTCACTCTTTATCAAGGCATCAGCATACCTAGATAATTGAGTGAACTTCTGATCATACTGAGACACATTCATCGAGCCTTGACGTAATTCCAAGAATTCTGACGCCATCTTATCTCTGGCCGTCTCCGGATGTATTTTTCAGTGAATTTGTTCACTAAGAATTCCCAAGTGATTGATTCCCTTGTAATTCTCATACTATGCTTCACCGCCCTCCACCAATGTTCTGCTTCCTTTTGGAACATAAAGGAAGAGAAAGATACCCTTTGTTCATCGGTGCAGTTCATAACGTCTAGGATCTTCTCTATCTGAAGAAGCCATGCTTCGGCTTGTAAGGGGTCCGCTTCCCCTTCAAATACGGGCGGTTTCATCTTCTGAAACTGCTCCAGTGCTCGGTGGGAATTGTTATTACTTGCTCTGGTCATTAACTGTGTGAGCCACTCCAGCATCACCCCTTGAGTTCCATCATCATTTCCTCCTATCCGAACTTCAGAGTCTTCATTATTGTCCACGGGTGTGCGCTCCCCATCACACTGTAGTGTGACGTATCGAGCGACAGGGACTCATTAGGTGGTAGCTGGTTTAGATCCATGCGTCCTTCCTATAAGATAAGGGCGTCTAATCAACATATTTCACAATTAGAAATAAATTGGGATAAAATTTTAGTCCCATACAATCATGTTAATACCATATTCAACATCACTTTTGCAAACAAGCAACTTGCTATATATATAGGTACATCCCATCATGGATACAAAATGTTATACTGACATGTCTACCTTTTGGATATCCGAACTACCTATGTCGCATCTTCGAACTAACCCTGTGCAAACATTCGAGATGTGCCAGGGCATATACAACAAGCTCTAAGGATATCCATCATCTAACATACTAGGCCTATACATATATATACATCAAAGTGTCGGCTCAAAGGTTCACCCTTCATAGGGTAGAGTATCCCCACTTGGATCTCCGCTGGTGCTGCTACTGTCTTCGCTATCATCCACATCTTCCTCGGGGTCTTCTCCCGGTAATTCGTCTCCTGCACAGCACTAGTCGTCCAGATCATCATAGAGGTCCATGTCATCTTCCCACGTTTCATCCCAAAGACACCTCCATATGTGAATCCCCTTCGGGCATCCTCTTTTATTGTACTAGAGGGCTCTATCTCTGCTACCTCAAGCGAATCCCCAACCAAGCTCTCTGTATCATCAATGGTTGGTTCAGGCTCATTAGATGCCTGAGACTCAACCTCCTCATAATCTACGTGGTCTGGGGTTGTAAATATATCCTTTGGATCAATCTCGTCGACTCATATCCCCAATCCATGGAATCTGCCATCCAGCTCTCACTCGAGCTATAAGAGCTAGAGACTGGCCAATATTTGTCGGAGTCCCCCATCTACATGTAAATAAAAGTCGTATCAATCTCAAGCCTATGAAATAGTCTCAACATATGGCTATAATCGAAAAGAAGCAGCATATATAGACACTCTTGTAATTATACTTATCCTTAGTCTACTCGTAAGTCTCATTTTTAGAATAACTTAGATTCAATAGGTAATTAAATGCATTTCCTCGTCCCAGTGTCCCATCCCACTAGAAGTTGTTACTGCGAGCCCGCACCCTTAGTCACTCACCCGAATCAGGATGTGCGGGCACCCTGATTCTGATGCGAGGAAAACTTAATTACCGCTTGACTCATAGTTAATTCGTCACATAAAACTCACTTCCTAAGTATGATCACATGTCTGTATGTATAAACCTAACACTTCATCATCTCTTACTCCTACTTATAAACCTTTGCTCTGATACCAACTGTAACGGTCCCAGTTAAAATTTTTCCGTTTGATCACAATTATCTCATATAATCCAAGCGTGGGACCCATCAAGATATAATACTTCCATTACCAACATCAGAATGTTCTATACTATACATCAAGCTCCACTAGGATAACATGTATGATCTAAACATGACTTACCATGCCAACACATAAGGTCCGATAACCCATCAGAAAACGCAATCTAATCATATTACTGTACCAAAGTATATATAACAAAGTTAGAGTCTAACACCAGGCACTTTAAAGTTAACAAGTTAATGACAACATCCAACTAAGAGTACGTATGATTATATACAGCCATATACATATCAAAAGCAAACTTTAATGCAATGACTCCAATGCGCTTGTCCCGCATATTGCCTTTAAGCGGGTCCTTTGCCCTTGTCCAAACATGGAGGTGGAATTAGAAATAGAGTGAGCTTGACAGCTCAGTGAGTAAAACAATATTTAAGCATGCCTATTAAGTAGGTCTACATGGGCTAAATTATCAGGTTGACAAATGTGTCTTTATACCATTTTTATAAAATTTTGTTATTAGCCGAAACCCCAACCAGAACACAGTAACAGGGCTTTATTAGTCGACTAGGTCATCCTATAGTCGACTAATACTACTTATAAGTCGACTAATATTATAGCTATAGTCGACTGAATTCAATCCAAAAATATCTGCTTCTCTGCTGGCTGCCAGGGACTTATGTAGTTGACTACCCTTTCTGGTGTAGTCGACTACTCTATATACTAGTCGACTTGCAGGTCCCCTATAGTCGACTAGGTGTAGTCAAAAGGGTATGTTGTTCTCTGTTTGTCACCCATAACTAATTATAGTAGTCGACTACCCTTTCTGGTGTAGTCAACTACACTAGGCATCAGTCGACTTATAATTAATTGTAGTCGACTAACGTATGTTTAAAACAAGCTGTTAACTCTCTGTTTGCTCTATGTATCTGGGGATAGTCGACTACAGTCTGTCTGTAGTCGACTAACAATGCTTTCCAGCAGTCTGTCTGCCCATATATCACATCTATAGTCGACTTATCCCAGGGGCTTAGTCAACTATATCTACAGAATTTGCCTGTGTAAGGAATTATTCCAGATTCAATATTTAGGATTTATATATGATTTCAACATAGAATTTCTATCTTAGCCACATCAACATACTTATTAACCCTAACACTGGGTTCCCCTTCGGTCTCCTCCGGTTCAACCCGGTCCCTTCCTCTTATATGTCATTCAACGCAATAATTCCCTCCTTCCACCGCCACCGGTTTAACCCGGTCCCTTCCTCCTATACATTACCGTATAATCTCCCCTACTTACACCTCCGGTTCAACCCGGTCCCTTCCTCTAAAATACAACAATCACATTCATCATATACTATCAATATGCAAAGATACATAAAGTAACGACAACATGCAAGCTTCGTAGTCTTTACTTTAACACATGTCAATATCATGGGATTCATTAACATGAATGAGAAGCTACTAGTGAAATCATAAATATGCGAGTCTTTACGAGGTAGCCAACATCTCGTCATCATAAAATATGCATGACCAAAAATATGTGCATGGCATCAAGTGTCATGTTTATCTATAAAATTCTTTCTCTAGAAACATGTAGTAGACTACCACATTAAACACCATGAGCTTAACTCTTACGAGATTGCCATAAGACTATGTATACACAAACAAATCTATAATTTATACTCATGAAGTTATCCTTCACTTTTATGTCTATTTATCCCTTACGATTTCTTTCATTTCAAACTTTATTCTACTTATCATGTTACTAGGATCCATATGTTCTACTCACCCTTTGAAGTGGTAAGTTCTTTCTCAGATTGATTTCCCGCTACGACGGTGTCTACAAGTCATAACAACGACAATATTAGTTCATAGTTAAAGAAAATAATACAAGAGGGTAGAGTTCTAGAATTGTTTTTTCTTACTGTTCAACCAACGACACTTCCCCCCACTTCTAGTTCTAGATCACCCTTTGACTCGTTCTATTGTTTCTTGGAGGAATTTAGACAAGAAAACGAAACCTTTTTCTTGTGTATGGACTGAAGGAAAGTTTGTGGGGAATTGAGGGGGAAAATAGGGTTTTTGTGAAGAGAATGTTGCTGTTTCTGCTGGTTTTTTGGCTGCTGTTTTGGGCTGTTTTTGGGCTGTTTTTTTGCTGCTGCTGCTGCTGTGTTTTGCTGCTGCTGCTGATGTTTTATGCTGCAGCAAAAGGAAGAGAGGAAAAGAGTTTGGAAGTTTGGATGAAGAGAGAGTTTTATCAAATGAGATAATTCTCTTCATCCCCCCTATTTATAGCCTCTTTCCTTCCACAAAAATGTGCCAAGTGTCCTCTCTAACCCATCCCTCTACCCTATACCATGCCCTACAACAAAGCTCCATGCCTCCCCCCTCTCCATGAGGTACATTTACCCCAAGTATGGTGAGAGAGATGGTGGCAAAGTCAACAACATGTGGTGTATTCATTCCTATACCTACATACATGGGTATATACATACTTATATCTCATTCTCATACATACCTACTTGTGTACCTTCACACTAATAAACATGTAACAATTAAGGTATCTAGCATGAATAC